>APFE030221482.1:19626-66504 GCA_000404065.3 Pinus taeda
CGTGTCGTAGATGTGGGATTCATTAAGGCCCTCCTACGACGGGTCACTTCTTGTCAACATCAGCTCATTATCCAAGAAGTTGACTTAGGAACAAACCCTTTCAGTACTTTGAAGCTTGCATGCCTCAATGGAAAGTTTCTCACTTTCGGCGAAAGGTTTACATCAATGACCTTCGAGCGAAAGACTTTGCGTGGTGTTCGACAACATGTCCCTCTTTCACACCACGCGAATTGTACTGTAGTACCTTGAGGATCATTGACATTATTGGTGATTCCTCTTGCGCTTGTTAACATCTTACATCATTTGCTGGTAATCAGGCGATGTCTTTCCATCTTCGACTCCAAAACATTTTTCACATGGATCGACTTGTACTCCGAGTGAAGATGGAACGAGTTTTGAAGACCCTGGATCTAGTTTCATCCATCCGGGCTACGATATATTCAGGAATATAAAGACATCAAATGTACATCATTGCCGAACAGATGATCATCCAAATCAAAGAATGATGACTCTGTCCAAATCATCAGTCTGCTACACATACGGTTGTATGTCCTATGTACATGAAAGTGAATTTATAAAGCTAAGCATGGGAATGCCCACCTCAGCTAGATCATGAAAAATATTATGAAGATAATGTATTGTATTGTATCTTGTTAGAAGTCGCCTCCCAGCTCGAAAAAACTTCGGATCCTCATGGTAAAGCATTTCACCCGACATTAAAAGATTAACGACCTCATGCTTTAGGGGGAAACTGTTATAGACAATTTTGGGCACTACAACCCCAATCATAAATGACCATAAACTGAGGGCTCCTAAGTCCCTAAAAGTGTTGCCTCACTACATAAAGGAACAAGGTCAGCTGATTACATCATCTCCCAAAAGTTCTCCACAGAAAACTGCTCAGAAATGGTCAAAACTGGACCATACTGAATGCCCAGTGCAGAGGGTGCGATGCATATCACCTTCCCAGTGTAAAAGGTGCGATTCATACTGGATGGCCCCTCTGTAGGGTGCGATGGGCAAGAATGGACAAATGGTAGGGACAGTTTGCGAGGTGGAAGATCATAGAATCTTCCAGAAACTTCCCCTCTGACACTTGTCTCTCTAATTTCGACCAGGGATGAGTAAGAGATCATCAATCTCCAAGTGGAATAAAGAACTATCAGAGAGAGGACACTAATCGAAATCCCATAAGCTGACTCACCCCCCTATCACAGAGATCCAGAGGCTGGAATCTTGTATCTTATAGAGAAGTGATGTTGGTTTTCTGGTGTAGCATCATAGTGTTGGGTGATCTAAGCTTTACTTGAGGTGAAGAAGGGCTTTCTTGCTGGAGGATGACGCTGGGTCAGAACAATTGGTTGTAATCCTCTTGCTATTCTTCGATAGTATTATGCTGCTTTGATTCCACAGGTGCTCCCTGAAGCTGTGTAGACAAAGAAGGAGCAGCAAAGATCTGTCAAGAAGGAGAGGAACTGAGCAAGGAACCAAGCGCAAGACAAAGGTTGGTGTCCTTTGTTTCCCTCTTGTCTATTTTTCATAAAGGAAAGTGAAAGTAGTTTTAACTTGTTTGTTTATAAGATATCTACCAGTCTTAGTGGGAATAATAGCTCTAAGTGGACACTATTCCCGGTAACAATAGGAATGCAATTGGAAGGGTTCCTTTTGAACTATTTAGAATGATTTTGGATATTTAAGGTCACTATAGACCTTACGAAAGACCCTAACAAAATTTGGTGCATGTCATGGTATGTTAAGTTTTATTGCTGAAGTAAATGTAGAGGAAATATTTTGGATAAGTAAAAACAAGTTGCACACTAAACAAGACACCCAAGCATGAGAAAGTTTGGGGTGGTTTCCAATATCTAAATATATATTTGACATGACGTAAAATTGAAATGTGATATCTCATGCATGAATTAATTGACTAACAAATTATGTGTGTGTAGACCATTGATATGCACAAGAGTGCAAAAGGGAATAGACCCCATAGTTGTTACGAGAAAGAAGTTTGAGTTGCCTGCTTTATAAAAATTTGATAAAACTTCTCTATGCATAGTAAAAATTGTTATGCTTACTCATGCGATTGCTAACCTTGATGAAATTCCTAATGAACATTGGAAGACTAACTTGTAGAACTACATCAAAGGATAGTTGTGATGAAGAGAATGGGTCCATAATGTTACAATTGTGAAAATGGCTTGAGAAGGGATGTTCCCTTAACTGAAAATTGTGCTTGGCAGATATATTTTATTTTTGAAATAATATGAACATCTGAATGGTAAGCAAATAAGAAATCCGTACTTGCTATGTTTTGGGTAATAAAATGAGGTTATTTAATGAATTCTATGTCACATGGAATATTCATATGGAAGGTGTGAAAGAATGATCTCTTGTTGTTACCCACCACCTGAAGGAAAGTAATGTGCTTATGCTTATGCTTATGAGATTTGTTGTGTGAATAATTGAAAATAACAAATAATGAAAGTTGGCTCTAAAATTAACTTCGCATGGATAGCATAGCATATGTGCATGTATGGCAAGTGCATGACGCAATGTATATTCATATGTTTGGTAGCTGGTAGAAGGCAATGTTTGAATATGTAAATTGGATACCTAATGCAAATGCCCTTTATAAAATTTCATGTAAACTTATAAATAGTTGAAATGATAGAGTTGTGACTAATATGAGAGGTTGAGATCATCCAAGGACTATTGAATATTGCAACATCATGTATGCCAAAATCTAGTTGGACTCCTTGAAAAGGCTTTAGTTGAGAGGGTTTGTAATGGTAGACATGTAAATAAAGAAAACAAGCAGCAAAGTTAAAAGGTCAAGGAAAGGAATTTGGTAATAATTTCTTTTAGCAGGATTTGGTATCTTGGTTTTCGAAAATAATGCATGTATTGCATGAATTCCCAAGAAATGGTATGGTTAAAGTAAGAAGCCTTCAATGTGAAAAGATTGCAGTGACTTTTGTAATGCATGCAAAACAAAATGGAGAACTAAATTTCTCATGAATTTGAAGATATGCATCTCATTTTTTACTCCTTAAGTTTTGGAATAAAAGTTTGATTGTATTATGAAATGCTTAGAATGAATGTGATGCACATATATGATGACATGATAATTTGATTTCAATATATTTAAAATCAGTTAACATTGATAGAATTATTATATGTATAATAATTCTGAGACACTTTAGAATGTTGTGAAATTTTGCAATAAAGAGATTGTATGTATGAGAACTTACAGTTGTTTGGTCGATTGACCGTAAGACTCCATGAGCAATGTAGTGGAGCATGCCAACCAAGCGCTTATCGATAAGACTCCATGCACAATATAATATAGCACGCCAGACCGACACTTGGTTATAAGATTCTATCAACAACCCCATACAGGAAAACCCCAGGCCAGATAAACTGCCTAAAATGGGGGTTTCCTGGCCTCGAAAGGGTGAGCTGATGGGGGCCCATGCAAGAAAACCCTTAGATAGGTAGACTACCCAAAATGGGGGTTTCCTAGGCTTGGAAGGGTGAATAATTGATGGTACAATATATTTGTCACATGCTCAATAGGATGTGAGAATAAGAGGGCATGTTAAATGCAAACAGCAAGATGAACTTATTACTTGTGGAGGAAAAGGAGGCTAAGAATAACCATAGAGATAAATATCAGGTTAAAGCATTGGTTGTTCAAATTTTGGCTTAATTTGATATAAATTTATTATAATTAATCTCATGGGAATTGTATGCTTATGATATAGGCGAATTGGTGAATTATCGAGCAAGGATAAATGGTGTTGATTACATGGTGACATCATAATAGTGCAAAAAGATCAAAATGGGGTTGGAGACACTAGGGACTAGGTCATTGTGGTGACACTGGAACCCAATGCATTGGGTGTGTCCAAGAATACAATGACCTGAATCTTCTCCCTATGGATGCCATGTGGATCAATGAACAAATAGGCTAGAAGACGTTGAAATGCAAAACAATCTAGAGGTGACTAGAGCATAAATAATGACATGGCATGCCTTAAAAATGGCAACACGGGAAATGGAAGATGTTGATGATGTAAGAGTTGTAATTATCAAGCTTAGATTTTTTTTTTTGTTCTTTGTTCATAGAACATCATGGATGGTATTCCTTTAAGGGGGTGCAATTTGTAACATCCCTCACTTTGCCCCTATCTATGTAATGATATTATGATTGCACTACCAGCATGGAGAGCCACGGTTGATTGATACATTGATTAAGCATTTCAAATTAATTTACTACCAACTGAAGGAAGGATTGCCTTACGAATCCATGCCGGAAACTTGTTTGTTTGAGTACATTGGAAGTCATAACCCAACCAAATTAAATTGTTGAGCCACCAATTGCAATCGAATCACGTTGTCTAACATATTTTGGTAGGAGATGTGATTGAAGAGAAGCCACCACTAGATAGACATTCAATAGATTGGATTGGGGCAGTGTGGGGCATCAGATGGTGCCCATTCCCCCTTGCAGATAGAGGAGACAATGAAAGAAAGAGGGTGGCGCCAATTCCCTAAGTAGATCAAAGAGCCAAAGGAGTGCTCTCTCAAGTACACGATGAGATGCTAAGGAAATATGTATGCATGGCAGAATAGAACCAAAGGTTGTTCATCAGTTGATATTTTTTTACTAATTGGTCATTGGGCATGTCCATGAATTTTATCTCTTAATATCTTTCATTGTAGAACAGAGGATGTTCAATGATGAGCATGGAGCTATAGCGCAATGAATGTAGGAGACAGAGCAACTATGGAGATGATTGTTGAGCCTTGTGTTTGATTTGAACCGTTGTAAAATTTGATGAAGCTCATGAAAGAGCTCAAAGAAGGCTAGGTCATTGTGGTGTTACTGTGAGAGCGCATATGATAAACCACCTAGACAGTGGACTCCTTCTCCTGAGTGTCTAGCCAAATTTGGTGTGAAATCCCTAAGAAATCATCCCCTCATACTTTGAATCTGATTCAAGGGTGGTCAGCTGCAAGAAAGTTGCAATGTAGTTGGCTTATGGTTGGGTGGAGAATGGGAGTCCCTCCTTTAGTTGCCAACCAATTTAACAAATTCAGATAAGTATAATTATTTGTGCACATTTGGAATATGTGCTAATATAGTCATTGTTATGTTATTGACTGATGCATTCTCCTGTATTTCATGAATGAATTCATAAGGTTCACTATTATATTCATGATTGACAACTATCTTATGTCGATGGTGATAATGAATGTTTGCACTATGAAACTTGTTGGCATACATAAGATTTGTAGGTTGTATTATATGCTATGAAGGGATTGAATACTAGGTTTGTGCTAGTGATTTCCTAGTTCACGAATGATGTGATAATATGTGGGTTTATGCATACACATATTATTGCCATGATTGAGGATTGTAATAGTTTAACTATTAGATATTCATACTGCTTAAAAGATAATTTGTAACTCTCCTTGTGCAACAATGCGGTTTTGTGCATTCCACATTAATGTGATTAATAGATATATGCTTCTAAACATATTTGACCAACCTACAAGGGGTTGCAAAGTTGGTTTGATTTATGACAATTTCCTGGTGTAGTTCGATTGAGAAACCCTGAAGTTTAATAGTGGAACTCCATCCCCCTTTTCGTCAAAAACTGCATAATGGTGTCTTGGGCACCAATTTCGTGGTCTATATATCAAGCAGAATTTTGAGGTTTAGGACTCACGCCCTCATGCCCTAAAAACCAGGGAATTCGGGTTTGTCAAGGGCCAACACTTTTTATGAAGGTCTGAATTGCTCCCGGGCCGAATTATTTTCAAACTGTTTTAAATCCAGGAATCTAAGAGTGTGGGATTAGCAAGAGCCAACATTTCTATGAAGGCCCAAATCTGTCTCAGGCCTGGATAAAACCTTTCCAACCTCCAATTGTGGCCTTCATCGCATAAACTTTGTTTGGTCCTACGCTGATTACTTTACACAAAGAACAGATCTGGAGATCTGGGGTGGCAAGGGTGCATACCTTTCGATAGCTCGAATACGATTTACGTTGGATATCATTTTTATTACTTGAGGGTTGGTCCACCAGCGACACCTTGTCCAACGGAACCTCTGCATGGGTCATCAAAGAGTCTAGGGATCCGAGTGTGGCAAGGGCTTACACAAGTGTGTCGACTCGGACCTAACTTAACTAGGGCCGAACGCAACTGTGATATGGTGGAGGACTTGAAGGACCCCACATAATGTTGGTGTGGCAATGCCATGAGGGTGCCATGCAAGAGCCACGTGGATGACACATGGAAGCATAATGATGACATGGTTTGGGTTGGATCCTACTCTCTAACAAATCCCAGTGGTTTTGCCACACATTTAAAGCAAGTTAGAATTATTTCCAAATGGGGTGAAATCACTCGAATTGGCCCATATGCATGGAGAGTAGTATCACCTTCTTGCTTGTGGAGTTTGTGTTAAACTTTGTGCAAGTTGACCAGGCAAAATCTCTACACAACTGTGATTGACAATTGAGATCAGTTGAGGGGGGGAGCTCATTAGTCAATGTTTAACCAACAAGGGGGGCACGGTTGAGATTAGCGTCAATATGCCCATCTTCAAACAACAACTAAGATTAATTGTGGGGCCTCCTTCCCCAAATTCAAAATCACCGTTGGGGGTTGGGGGGGTGTGTGTGGCAGTCTTGTTAACCAGCTTTTTTGCTCAATCCCTGGCTAAAACATAACATGTGTGTGTGGAAAGGAAGCAAGTGGGATATGGGTGGAACCCTAGTTATGGAACTATGCCATCGAGTTGGTGAACCTCAGCCATTGACCTAGAGTTTTTGCATGAGAGGAGAAAACCCCCGACTCTGAGATAGCAAGATGACGTGGGCTAGCTAACTCCACCTCATATACATGGGTCTCATATATGGAAGTGTGGTTCTTGTGGCATGGTGACCTAAATCCCATCCACAAATGATGTGGTGGTGCCACATGAGTAGGGTGAAGATTATGTGGTACCACTTGTTGACCTAGTGATGACATGGCCTTTGTTAATAGGTCAAAACTCTAACGAACATAAATTTTGATCTGAAACTTGAATTGAGGTCAACTTTATGTCATCGGAAAGCTCTCGACGAGTTGATCTCAATGGTGGTGTCATAATTAAATTCTGCAGACTTGCAAAAATGAAGATTTTGCTAACCCTGTCTCCATAACAAACCTTGGAGGTTGGGTCAAAAAATAGGTAACACCTCCCATAGCCCAGGAAAAAGCCAAGGGGGTGAGATTAAGTGTTCCAAAAAGATTTGGTTGTTAGGTCCACAGTGGTCGTTTCAAGCCCATGGTTTTGGTGGCCCGTGGTATTAGAACCCACGGATTACATGTGTTGAAGCCTTTATAAGGCTTAGTGGTTCTCCACTATAATGTGCCTGAGTTGAGCAAAGGGATCACTTGGTCGAGCCAGGATGTTGGTTGGCTTGGCCATGTTTAAGCCATGAGATAATAATAGATCTATTAGCTATTTTTTCATACTTTTGGGTCTTCCAAGATAAAACTTGTTTTATGTGTTGTTAGGATTATTCCCACTCACATTATCTTTATTTTTTAATAGTGGTATCAAAGCCAATGGATTGTGGCTTGTACAAGGAAGTGATGGTTGCAAATGCCAATACATTCTATGTTAAGGCTAAATCTAACATAAAGAAGCCCAATTTGGATTTGACCAGCATACGTGAAGATTGTCTAAGATGAAATAGAGTTCCAATAGGGTGAGATGCAACCACAAAAGTGAGATTTGGTGAAGAGAGCACCTGGTGTGAGCAAGTGTGCAAAGATGAGAGAATGGAAACATAAGTGCTAGACAACCATAACCAAAAAAATTACTTTGGAGATGAAATTTGTAAATTACACGTATAAGGACATGCAGTTGAAAAACCTGGTTAGGCATGCATAACCCTGCCAATAAAGTTTTGGAATAGACCTAGATGATAAGGGAGGAGAGCATGCAAATTCTCCAATCAAGCTTAAAGGGGGGGAATGTAAACTTGACTTGGTAAAAATGTTGAAGTTGAATGGTCATTCCGAGCACATGGATTTGGTGGCCCATGGTAATAGCGCACATGGATTACATGTGTTGAAGCCTCTAAAAGGCTTGGTGATTCTCCATTGTAATGTGTCTGAGTTAAGCAGAGGGATCACTTGGCCAGGTGAGGATGTTGGTCAACTTGGTTGCTTTTAAGTCAATGCATGACTACTTTCATGCCATAAGATAATAATAGATCTATTATTGGCTATTATTGGCTAGTTTTTCCCCGACTAGGGTTTTCTAGGGTAAATCATGGCATGCATGGTTTATTTGTATTGTTGTTATGTCTATGATTTTTTATCATTATTTCTCTCGCATTGTCTTCTTTCTAACACCCCTTCTTTTTATCAATACATAAAGAATCATAATAGTCAAGCTTCTAGCACTTAAAACACTTGATGTGGCTCAAGTCCTTTTCCTAAGTTGAGGAATCTAAATCCTCTTTCTTTTATGACTCTTCTCAGGGCTACCATTCTTCCTACCCCTCTTCATCTGATCCAGGTGGATGTTGGTGGCCACCTACCTATCCCACTTGGACCCCCACAACTGTGTCTTTCAGTTTTTCATTTTCCTTAATTGTAGCACAATTTACTATTTTTGGCAGTTTTTCGAGTTCCCTGAACTTCCGGAGCCGTTTTGAGGCCCTAAACGACGTTTTTTGGGAAAATCATGAGCAACATGAGTCTTTCATTAAAGTTGCTCACTCAAAATTTGTAGTCGGATAGATATTTCTGACGAGGTATTGTGTGCATCAAATGGAGATCGTATGCCAAAGTTACGACCTTGGGAAGTTGATGTACCAATTTACCCAAATGGGGCCCATAATTTGGCGTGTCATTTCCTAGGGTTAGGTTTTTAGATGTTTAGGGTTTTCCATTGTTTCTCAACAATAAATAGGCCTTCAACCCTCATTGTAACACAGTTCAAAGGCATGTCGCTGCCACATCTCTCCTCAAAGATAAGCTATCATCGTCCGAGCTACTTTATTTCCATTTCTGTTTGTAAGCATATTTTAGTATTTTACATTAATGAAATGAAGTATTATATATGTTGCATCTCTGTATTTATGGTTATTTTTGTACTTTATTGTGTTCCTGCATAAATCCGGATCAGTGGTATCAGAGCGATCTGTTATTTCTCTATTTTTCTTTGCATGTCCCCAACGAGGTCGAGATATAGGGAGCTAGGGCTCAATCTGGTTAAACCTTTGCAAGACTAGTGTCGTAAATCCTGACGGCCGCCCATGGCGGAAGAAAAGAAAGTCGAGGGGGCGAGAGATCCTATCAAAATCCTACTCGAAGAAGCCCTCAAGTGACAAAGGAACACGATGATGGACATCTTTGCCCAAATTCTTCAGCGACTACCCAAGGGCGACGTAGCTACTTCCAGCAGCTACTCTGGACACGACACACCCTTTAAGGTACAAGTTAACTTTGAAACCCCCCTATTCAAAGGTCAGATAGATGCAAATGTTATAGATAAATGGTTAAATCTGCTAGAAAGGTATTTTTCTGTTCATGATTTTTCCAGTTGGGAAAAGATTACTTTCACTCTTCTCAAAGCAGCCCCCCACATCAAGGACTAGTGGGAAACCTACTGTGAGCAGAAGTATGAAAGTACGAACTCATTGTTTTCAGCCGCTCCCACTTGGAATTCATTTTGGGACACCATCAAGGAGCAATACTACCTTGTCGGGAGCTATGAGGACAAATACATAAAGTGGACCACGCTGCGGCAGGGAAGGGACCAAAATGTGCCAGAGTTTACCAATGTTTTTCATACACTGCGCACGAAGTTGGGCATCAAGGATTCTGAGAAACATTTGGGGTACTCAAGTACCACAGCTGCCTACATAGATACATCCAAGACAAGATGGATTCCCTGGACATCTCCTCACTCAGCACAACATACCAATACGCTGTCAAGATCGAGTAGAAGTTTAAACAGAAGAAGCGAGAATTTGGATCTGCGAATCCGAAGCAAGGGAGAGGCTTCCCCAAACCGCAGAACCAAGGACAAAGCCAAGACGAGGTGACCCAAGAAAACTCGTCGAAGCCGCAAGAAAAGAACAACACCACGAAGTCAAAGAAGAACACAAGAAAGTGGTGTGAGTTCCATAAGAGCCCCACTCACAACACAAATGAGTGTCAGACCAAGCAGTCGTTGGCGGCCGAGTTGAAGGCTTCAAAATCAGATACATGTTCCAACCCTGAGTCAGAACCCGACAAGAGGAATGACAAAGGGAAGTAGATCATTAACGCAAAGCCCAGTGCCATTGTTGCCACCACCAAGATCCATAAGAATGAGCCCGAAGATCCAGAGGAAGGGGGGCACCTTTTCCACTCACAAATGTGGGTGAAGGGTTTGCTACTGCAATTCATTGTTGATAATGGGAGCCAAAAGAACCTCATTTCAGCAGAGGTCGTGAAGCGGCTAGGACTACCGACCATACCACACCCGCAACCGTACAGCATCGGGTGGCTTCACCAAGGACGAGATCTCTGAGTCCGCCAACAGTGTCGTCTTCCCTACAGCATCAAGCCCTTCACAGATGAGGTATTGTGTGATGTTGCACCTCTGAATGTTTGTGATGTATTATTTGGCCAACCATACTTGTAGAAGCGACATGTTGTGTATGAGTCAAGGCCTCGTGTTATTATTATTTCTTTGTGTAATACATTATACAGGATACCGGATGTAGCCCCACCTACCGCCACTTCTTTTATCTCTGCTAAGAAAGGCAATAAGATCATCTCCCACACTAGGAAATTCATTTTTGGTCTGGTTTGCTCTCAAAGTAAGGGGAAGATCATAGCCACATCCATGGCCCCCGGGAAGGATTCCTCCACGCAGCAAAAGCAAGTGGATACGGTTATGAAAGAATACAGGGACATCTTCTCCTCACCCACAAGGGTACTGTTGCACTGTCAGGTCAAGCATTCGTTTGATCTGACTCCCGAAGCAACTCTACCCAACAGGGCGATATATCGTCGCTCCATTCTGAAAAATGCCAAGTACAATCAGTGACATGATGAACATCGGGTGCCACACAAGTTGCAAGTGGGCAACAAGCTCTAGTTGCATCTACAGAAAGAACGCCTTACAAGAGCCCATCGAAAGCTCAGATCACTCTAATATGGTCCTTACACCATTACCAAGGCTGTGGGAAACAATGCTTTGGAGCAAAACATTCCTCCGTTCTTTGGCTTGCACCAAGTGTTCAATGTTGATCGCCCTCGACCACGCTTCCCACCATCACTGGACACATCAGAGATTGCAGAACAACTCACCAGGGACCAAGTTCAGCAGAAGTTTCCCCATCTCATGAAAGCACTCAATGCAATGCAAACCATTGCTTCCTAATGGGGGAGGAATGATCCGAGTGGATGTTGGTGGCCACCCACCTATCCCACTTGGACCCCCACAACTGTCTCTTTCAGTTTTTCAGTTTCTTTAATTGTAGCACAATTTACTATTTTTTGTAGTTTTTTGGGCTCTGAACTTCCGGAGCCATTTTGAGGCCCTAAACGACGTTTTTTGGGAAAACTGAGAGCAACATGGGTTATACATTGATGTTGCTCACTCAAAATTTGAAGTCCTCAAGTAGATCTTTCTAACGAGGTATTGTGCGTGTCAAACGAAGATCATGTGTCAAAGTTACGACCCCGGGAAATTGATGTACCAATTTACCCAAATGGAGCCCATTGTTTAACGTTTCATCTCCTAGGATTAGGTTTTTGGATGTTTAAGGTTTTTCATTGTTTCTCAACAATAAATAGGCCTTCGAGCCTAATTGTAACACAGTTAAGAGGCATGTAGCTGCCACATTTCTCCTCAGAGATAAGCTACCATCGCCCGAGCTAGTTTATTTCAATTTCTGTTTGTAAGCATATTTCAATGTTTTACATTAATGAAATGAAGTATTATTTGTGCTGCATCTCTGTATTTATAATTATTTTTGTACTTTATTGCGTTCCTGCATAAATCTAGATAATCATCCTACTAATGAGGGCTATATTATGTTCTTACTCATCTACACTTTCAATAGCCTTTAATGTCACCTCCTCTTGGATGAAATTATCCATATAACTTCTCAAAGGTGGTTAGCTTATCTCGAACACAAACAGCCCAAACGAGAGGTTGCCAAGAATATGAAAACCCATTCAAAGCTCCAAGTACTAACTCTTCACTCCTAAACTCTTATATAACCATTGCAAGTTAATCATAGTTCATTGGTCTTCATTAAGTAACTAGCTATATGGTCACATCTTACACATCCATGTGACTCTAAGCTTACTCGTCAAAAACGCCTTTCAATTGATGTTTTGACTTTGAAATAGAGTGAATAGAGCATCAACATCCACTTACCCATGTCTTCCTCGCAATGGAAGGAGAAAGTGATCCTTCACAAAGTCAAGGATGACACACTTTGTCTTGGCCATCTTCCTTTTATATTCTATCAATTGTTCGAGATCAATAGGCTCTACGACCTTAGTCTCCACGAAATCCCAACGATCATGCTCCTCTAACAATATCTATACTCTACATTTCCACATAATAAAGTTGGAGGGACCTTTCAATCTATCTTCGTATCTATAAGACTAAATGTAGTCGCACTACTACTCCTAGGACACACGGATAAACATAATAGATCAGCAACCTAAAATAACCTATTGTAGGTACCTAGTAGTTTTCTGTAACACGAATCTAGGGCATCCCACCCTTGAAACTTTCTAACAACTTCCCATCCTAGGTAGAAGCCCAACTTATACATGAGAAGGCTTCAAACACACTCTGATACCAGGTCGAAAATCAAACAGTGAAACAAATTCTATACACAAAAATTTAACCTAGATCCTAGATAGCTTAAAACTGAAAACACAAATCAAAACAACAGAGTACATCAACCTACAAATACATACTACTAATGAACAGCAAACACAGACATCTAAACTCTAAATATAGTACATGTATTCTACTAACCACTAAGAATAAAGTCACAAAGCACGCACTCAAATGTCCAACTCGCTCCCTCTCTCGTTGGTGCGCACTTAATCATTTTTATAGAATAAGAGACGAAGGTAGATGCAATGTATATGCAGACATGTAAGAAATTCCCCAAGTGACAGAGTTAACCCCCTAAACCTAATCAGTACAGACAATGCGCCCTCTCGCATGAATAGAATTGCCAAAGTTAATGCACCTCAACTAGAGGATCCTTTTTGATAAAATAAGAGACGAGGGAAGATGCAATGTATATGATACTATTGAACTTTACAATTGGATCAAAAGCAAGCAATTTTACAATACAATTCTATGACATACACTACCCTTCCTTTGTATTTGAATATCTCTAAAAACAGTAATATATAGAACACTAAATTTGCACCTTTCCAAATTCCACAAACTTTGTGGTAGAAATTAACATTTTATTTTCTTAATACTTCCCTATGCCTTGAAGGCAATTCCACTTAAATGAACATCAAAAAAAGATTTTAAAACCAGCATTTCTGTCTACTCTTTTATACAAGATGTCTGCTTAGAGGAAATATTGTTATTATTATATTGAATGCAGAGTATCAAAAAAACGGAATCACCGTTGAGGCTCTAGACAAAACATTTCAGAACTTCTGGAAATCGGTGGTTCATCTATTCTCAGAACCTTTTCCAATAGGTTGGTATTCATATGTAATTGTTATCAAGGGTTTCAAACATTAGGGGTGATCCCAATCCCACTTCAAAAACCGATGACTTTGATTATGGACCTCTTTCAAGAGCTAATAAATCAATTTTGTTGATATTACATCATGAAACAACTCTTGAGAAGTGGCATCTGAACTCGCCTTCTGGACATTTGCTCAAAGCAATTGACATTTCATTTCATTTCTTGCTAGATGGTCACAAACCATCCAAAGCAAATAAAAAAACAAATATTTATTATGTGCCCATGCACTGGAAATAAAACAAACAACATCTTTGTTTCATATAAAATCCCAGGAAACAACTAGTTAAAGTGAAATTGCAAATCCAAATTAGGTTGACAATTATGGTGAACAGTTACTCTGAATCTCAACAACAGTCTATAACATCGAACATTCGCTGTATGCAAAGCCCCTCACTTCAAAAGAATGGAACAAAATAGCCAGAGGTTATGTAAACCATGCTTTCCAAGAAGGAAATACAAGGAGCATTGATCGAAACAAAAATTCCAATTAAATTAGATGTGTAATAGTTGATAAAGTACACTTGATTTTGAACAGGCAAAAATTTACACAGATTATCACAAGAGATGTTATGCAATGATGAATGGTAAGACCATAAGCATGAATGTTTCATAGTTCAAAGTTGCAGAGCCTGTATAACGTGTATCTTTTGCTTTGAACATATCAGTAAGCCCCTGCAAAAGAAAGGAAAAAAGAAACATTAAGAAAAAGCCTCAAATAATCTGAACATATAGGTTTTTCATTATTTAAGATGCATTTGAAATCAAGCACGCTTGACAACCAAAAACGGATGCATGCATATCTCCAATAACAGGTCAAAAACGTGTTACTTCTGCAGTTTGAATGCATGGAAATTATAGTTTGCATGGGGGCAAAAGTTATCAAAAGTTCTCAACTCACCTTCACAATAATGCCACATCTGCACATTGGCAAAAATAAAGAAATTTTTATTAGCGGGAAAGAATAAAGAACAAAAATCAATAATCTACCAAGAGTTGTTTACTGGAAAAGCAGGTTGTTTATGCTACTTAAAGCATGTCATTGTATTATTACTAATGAAAAAATACAGCGAATAGTACAGTCTGAAAACTCAGAACTAAGCAAACTTACTCAATAAAATTATCGTAGTCTATGTCCCTAGCTTGCCCTGTCCTGTCATATTTTGAAACAAGAATTTGTAAAATGGAAGGCGATATGGCATATCCCAGACTCAAAAGTGCATCCCGTAGTTCTTGGGAATCTATCTTTCCACTTCGATCTCTGTCAAACCTAACAAAGATAACCTGCAATAAGAAAAGAGTGAATTGCTTTTCCACAAAGTTCAAGGTGACCTATTCATTAGTGCATTCTTGTTGAAAGGAATTAACACATATGGCAAATAGGAAACACATTCATAAAATTCTCTGTTAGAAGCTCGATGCTATTCACAGAATCACATGTCTATCACCTGCAAGAACAACTTCTTGCAATTCTTGCCTTTGTATGATCCAAAGGAACCATTTGAATTAAGCATGATTTGGAACATTAAACATGCAGTTATACACCAAGGAAATCTGTGAATGCGTAATTAAAATCATATGTTACCGTGCTTGATATCTAATATATAAATTTTATTTCTAAAAGAAACACAGGAACTGAAAATACTATGTTTTCAACGGAGAAAGTTAGAAAATTAGAGAATAGGACAACAATCTTGCTACTGACGTTTCACTTTCCTCAAAGTCCCATTTTACTGTAAGTTGTAAGAATCACAAGTATTTATATCAAATTTATCATCATTTTCCAAACTGACCTCAAATGAGTAATTCTTACTCGGTTCATTCTTGCTTCCAAGTCGATTCTATCTTTTTCAGTTATGTCGCAAAGGATATATTTTAAAATAACCCTTAACTAAATAGCTGCCTCTATCCAAATATAATGGGATATCAGACATAAGCTTTGAGATCACATGTATGTATCCTGATCTTACTCACGCACTGCCTTCTAAATTTCTATTCATATTGATCACACAAAAAACATTATATTCAGTATGCTACTGAAAAGCATGTACAAGCAACAATTAGAACATAGTTCTTTATTTTGAAATTGCTCTCCATGCTTAAATCTGCTCCACATTAGTAAGCTCACTGACTTACTAGCTTGATCAACTTTTCTTATGAAATGGATATTACTGATTTAAAAGTATTAATTGCTGCCAACCTGGCCAACCTTTCTTATGACATTGATATGTCACTATCGTGGAAGATTCACAGCTTCTGTGTGGCCAAATATTAGATAATGAAACCACAACTGTCTCCTAACTGAGAATTTACAATGTTCCGGAAGGGTGTTTTTAACTCTTACAATTTCAAACTCTTCATAATTCATTACATAATCTATGGTTGTGTAAGAATTCACGCAGGTCCCATCCACAGATTTGTTTATCTCTAGTCTATAGAAGAACCTCTGTGTTTCTTTCCATTGGTTTCAGAATTCTCACCCTCAAATACACCAGCAGTATCAATAACCTACACTAATATAGTATAAGGGAATCGATAAGTTACTGTAAGCCAAAATCAATCTAACAAAGATCTATGTCAGAAGGCTATGGAAACTTCACTCCAAACCCTAACAAAACTTTCCTCTCAGAATGCAGGCTTCTGTGATTCATAATTAATCCAAAATCTCTTCTGGAGAGATCACATAATAATTTATTTGGGTTGACGCGTTTCGAACCACTTTTCCTATAATTCTCTAAAATTTCTGTAGTTGGCAGGTCCAACTTCTTTTAAAAAGAACAAAACTAGATCTACTCAATGTAACAGCTGCAGTTTCTATTATACCAAAACTAATAAGAAAAGGTTTTACATTACAGAATAGACTATCCATTAAACTTTAACACCCTTCACGTTTTCTGTCCTTGTGGAAATGAATTACCTGCAATACTCGTTTTCTAAATCAATTACTTCCGGGCTCTATACAGCTCATACTCATATTTCATCTTTCTGATACTAAAGATTGTTGCTTCCTGGGTCAGATTTTCAGACATTTTAGAGGACTGCACCAGCCGTTCAGGGACATGAGGTGGACTGGACAGTTGACCTTCGGTGGGATACTGAGAGGTTCCTTGAGGCTAATGTGGCAGTTTTTACTGACCTGCTAGACCTGTATGTGGTTTTAAACTGGCATTCGAATTTTGCACCTATTATCTATGGTGTCTGCAGGAGGCCAAGACAGAGGGGAGAATCCTGGATAGAGAGGCTAGAGTGACCAACTGGCTCTGGAGCTCTGTCTCAGACATCCACAAGGGACAGTACACACACACATATAGGTAAGTTGGTACTTGACGTTATTTTGTAGACTTGTTTCTCTGTTAATAAAATTTGCCTTCACATGAGGAAATTGTATTTTCTTTAGTATGTTGTAAAATTCCGAGTGTAGTAACTAATTTAATGTCCTATGATCTGGTAAGTTGGTAGTTAATGCACTAGTTAGTGGTATTGTGCAGACTTGTTTCTCTGTTAAAATTATTTTTATCTTCACATGAATATATTTTCTTTAGTGTCTTGTAAAACTCTGAAAGGAACAGTTATTTTAATGATCCATAATCTGAAGCGAGGGGAAGGCAAAGCAAGCATACTCACCCTGTAAGGTAACCAATCAACAATCATGTCCATAGGAGACATCATTCTCTTTTGGACGCCGCATTGGCAGAAAGATTATGGTATGTTATGATTTTGATGGATTTATATGGCGTTGCAAACCAACCAACACTCACAACTAATATGGTATAACATACCAGATGAGAAGAGATTCTACAGTGATAAAAGCAATTCCTACATACCACAAACTAAGCATATCTGGCTGCTGTCTTTTCACAGAGGCACCAACAGAACACATCCAAAAACGAGGGAAAAGCCAATAAGCAAGCATATTGAAATTTTCAAACACAATTGAAATTTTCTATTGGACATTTTTCCTTTCAAGTCAGAAAACTCAAAACTAAACTAGGTCTCAGTTATTATGCATGGTAGACTATGCTATATGAACCAGTGTAAGAATCCTGTGCTTACCCGCCACTCAGCTATGCACTGCCAAAGAGCCGCAAATTCCTTTGGCCCTGCACCAGAACAAGACTCCATTCATAAATGAAATGGAGATAAAGAACCTGAAAGATAGATGTCATTCACTTCGATACTCACCTATTCTTTGTGTGTTGTTGGCGAAGAGAAACATCAGCAACTTGACTGTTCTGAGACTGAACTCGTGATTGACCGAAGACAGCACCCTCTGCAACTCTCTGTCATCCACAGACCCACTGCCATCTACATCTGCCATTTGAAAACATCTTATAATTTCTGGATCTGTGCCTGGCGGGAAGAGAGGGGGCTGATAAGGACTACCATATGGAGGTGGATATGAATATGCTCCTGGTGGCTGCGGAGACCAGGTCTGAGGATAGCCATGAGGATTCATGGGGGCCTGCCCATATGGCCCTGGCGGTGGCGGAGATTGGGACCATGATGATTGCTGGTATGAAGATGGTGGTGGCGGTGAAGGCTGAGACCATGATGATTGTTGGTATGAAGAAGGAGCAGGGGGCGCAGATGGTTTCCCAGGTTTAGACATGGATTGCTCGATTTTTTGCTCTATGAATCAAGGGGCTGTTTTTGCCCGTAAATTAAAAACCGATGGTACCCAAGATCGAATTTCTATATAAAAGAATTCTATGTCGAATTCCTAAGAAGATCAGGGAATCACAAATAGTTACTGGTGTTTGAAGAGGTTTTCCAGAAACGTCTGGAGTGAATGAGAACGACAAAAATGCGAACTTACTTCTGAATTCGTGTGTCCAGGTTAGGATTTAATTTATATAATCGGTAGTTTGCGTGTCGGCGGGACTTTGCAGATTGCTTAAGGGCAAGGTTGAAGTGCTCCCCTGCCCCCACGAGTAATAGCACCTTCGTAGCCACTCTCCGATGTCTGCTACGCGTAACAGCACCCCGGTAGAAGCCCACCTTAGAAGATTTTGTTTATCCCTAGCATGGACCGAATTCTGTTCCCCTGTCATTAATGGAAAACGAACGACAGGATTAAAAAAAAAGCATTTAGCATTTTATATTAAAGTAATCTAAAAAAAATTATTTATCACTTTATATTAAAGTAATCTATTTTCAAAAGTTTGATGATCCCCCGTTTTGTTTGAAAGATTCAATTCCCCACGGTTTTCCATTTATACAAAAGCATGACGAAGAATCCAATTTCCCCACGATTCTCCACCTACACAAAAGCATGCCCACACACCGAAATTGAATTGGAATTTTATTATTTTTATTTATTCGAAAAAGGAATTGTTTCACATTTTCTATCACTACTAATTTAAAAATAGTAAATTTTTTGATTAAAAATAAAGTAAATTTTGATTAAAAATAAAAAATAGTAAATTTTTGGTGAGATTTTTAACAAAGGTAATAAGAAGATTGTTTAACATTTTCTATCCTTGTTAATTAAAAAATAGTAAATTTTTGGTGAGATTTTTAACAAAGGTAATAAGTAGATTTGTCAGTTTGAGAAGGGTTTAGTCAGCCTCTACTAAGTCTTATGTTCAAATTTTAGAAAGAGGGATTGAGAATGGAAGTCACTTTTAGGAGAATTAAATTATCTCAAAAGGCATCTAATCTAAGTGATGGCATCCCACTAGTGGGTAGATCATTGTTCTTCTATCCAATAGGGAGGTTATCCCCGGCCCAGATCAGCCTAATTACAAAAACAAAAACAAAAAATATAAGTTCTATAGGTATATTAGAAAAAAGAGTGACAAGGCCTAACTACAAAAACAAAAACAAAAAATATAAGGTTTATAGGTCCCTTAGAAAAAAGAGTGTGACAAGTATGGTGGTCATTGAATGAAATGTGGAATGGGTCAACAATTTTAGTTGTTATTAAAAAAAACTTCACTGGGTAGTTAGCATTTTATAAATGTAATGTAGTCTCATTAAAAGGCTCACTACATAGTTAAAATATAATAAAGATGGAATCATCCTTAATTATTAGGTATTATATATTGTTGTATTGGAGTTTAGTATATTGTCACATTTGAAGGTTGCCCCCTTGAAGTGGTAAGTGAACAACATGGGATCTTTTTGTAAAAGAAACCTGATAAGGTGTTGCTTTACCATAAAAAAATTGATGTATGAAGTATTGAAGTATTTGATATTAATATGTATATTTTAGGTGCAATTGTATTTTTAGATTTAAAGTACACTATAATTAATATCATAGCATTTTTTATGACATAATTGAGAAAAAATATATGCTTATTGGTTTTTGCAAAATTGAAGCTACAACAATTGCTGTATATTTTTCTACATAATTTCCATAAAATAATTGTATAATTTCCATAAAATAATTGTATATCTATATTGGCGTTGCTAAAAAAACACAAAACAAAACATTTTTAAACTAAAAATTAAATTAAAAATAAATAAATAAAGACATACTTAAATTAGATTAGAGATCAAAAAAACTATTGTTTGAAATATATTCTTTCTTAGGACTTTCGAGTGGCAACCACCAATGTTTCAAAGAAGATATCTTTTGATAGAGAATTCAAATTACACCCAGACTAATACCATTTATTGGATAATTTCTAGGCCTTTTGTTTGATGTATTATATGATATAGTTTTAATCAATATTCAACTCGTTATAGCCCTGAGGTCAAATGGAGGGAACTATGGCAAAGACGGCTAGTGTTATGCTTTGCAACGGTAACGCAGACGCAATTGAGTATTTGCTAGGTTTTAGAGAGTTATGTGGGTGGAGTTGTTTATAATGTGATTTTTTGGAGACACTGGTGATGGAATCCGGCCGAAGAAATGAAGTTAAATATTGATTTTTAACAGTTAAAATGGTTTTTTAACTATATATTTGGATTCAACACCTTGAAAAACTTTGGGACCCTTTAATTGTGTAGAAACTAGCTATCAAACTTGGGATTCCAATAAATTATTGCCGCATTTTGATCGAAAAAATTCGACCGGAAAAGCTTTCAAAAAGTCTCATTATAAACAATCGATTTATAGGGGCCATCTTGATGACGATTGGGTGTTTCCAACGCGGAGAGGAAGATCTTAAGAGTGTAGACAAAGGGGTTTCGGCATCCAGTCTTTTCTCTCTGGCGGGACCTGTTATGCATTGATCTTACTTGTTTTCGACCAGATCTCTCACTGTTATGTGACTTGTATTCAGATCGCAAGAGTTCTGGGGATGCGGGTTCTGTTTGGCTTTAAGATCTGTCTCTATTAGCATATCGAAGTGTGGATATAGCTGGGGGAGCTCTAACATTACGGGATCTGAAGCTTTTCATCCCAAAACCAGCGAGATCGTGTACCAGATCTGGCGATGAACAGTGAAAAAGATATTAAATTTCATATTTTTAATGAGAAGACTTTTGTTCATTGGATTCGGTGTTCGGATGCAATAAGAAACGTGAAGTAAATGATCCAAAAGAGTATGGGTATACCAGCCTTGTTCCAACTCTTGAATACGCACGAAAGGTACTCCAAGTCAACCATCCGTTGGAAGTTTATGGTGTTACAAAAGATTTAATAATAATTTTAAATTTGACGATGCAATGAGGTTCCATAAACCCAAATTAAAATGGACCCGTGTCATTCAAGGATATACTCAAAGGGAAGGCGGCCAGTGGCCACACAAGTAGATTAATTTCAAAATATGTCAGGCCGTTACATTATAGAGCAGATGGATAAGGCCGTTACATTATAGAGCAGATGGATAAGGTTCCAGAAATGGACATCAAAACCTTTAATATTAAAACTAAAACTTTTCATGATGATCTAAAATCCATAGCAGTAATATGTCGATTTAATGGTTTTTCGCCAAAATCAAAAGATATATATGAATGGGTATACTTTTCATGGAAAACAAATGTGATATTTATTTGTGTTCTAAAGGGTTTTTCATAATACAATTCGCAATCAAGCAAGATATAGAAAAAGTCCTAAAAGATGGTTGACGATTTTGGGGTAGAGTTGGGCTCTTTATTACCCCATGGTTTTCTGGGTTTGATGCAACAAACGTGCTGGTAACAACGATGTTGGTTTGGGTAAGGCTCTCAAACCTTCTCCTCCATTTTTGGCACCATCATGTGATGTAGGATATCGACAACGTTCTTGGAAAATTCAAAAAAGTGGATCTAGACAGAACCTCAAAAGGTATATTTACTTTTGCTAGGATCTGCGTAGAGATCGACCTAAGCAAAGGTCTTCACAATCTTATCATTTCAAACATGAAAATTTTTAGTGGACACAAGTGTTAGACTATGAGAATGTCGTATTTTGATGTCGTGCCTATTTTTAAACGGGTCATCTAAAGAATTCCTACCCATAAGCAAGAAAGGCATCATAAAAGAAGAGGATGCAAGTCCCTAATCAAAGGGGATGGTAGTGTCCCGACAGCTCAGAAGATGAGAAAAAGAGGATGACTAAAATCAGCGAAATTCTGAACCATGGCCTCATGCTGATGGAAAATCAAATGTTGAAGAAGCAGACAAATCCGGATCAGTGGTCATAACTCAGAAGATTACGAAATCAAAAGAAATCATGGTACCAGAGCAATAGAAAGTGGAGTTATGATCTAAAATTTAAAAATGAAGGTTTCTTGTAAAAGTTTGCAAGCTAGTTTATATCTTGTGGGATCAAAAATTGCAAAAGCACATAAACTTAGTAAATTTAGTTAAGTTTTGCATATTTTAACAGTGAAAATTTGACAACATGTAGCATCATAAAATAACAATTTGATAACGAAATTCACCCCTCCTGAGCTACATCTTCGGATCCAGCTTCCAATTTTGGCTCTTTAAATTATATGCTCAAAATATCCATTACATCAGCATACAATGCTCAAATCACAAAAATAATACTATCATTGTGTCCAAAACACCCAAAAACCCCTATGTAGGCTCTTCTTGGGCTCAAAAACGTTGAAAAATGGACAGGTTAGGCCTCTTTCTTCATTTCTCTGCTAACTGTCCTACAAAATTGACCCCTTGTCAAAATTGACAATGAAATATGCCTTTGGCAGCTTTGCATAATGACAAATTCGCAAAAACAGGTGGCGCCTGATTGCCAAAAAAGGTGCAAATTGTCAGAGGTTTAGTTTGGCACTGCGCCCCTAAATTTCGCCCTTTTGTCGGTCACATGATGATCAATATGACCAGGGCATGGGCCAAATGCCACATGCCCGTTAACTCCCCACTCTAGGTCATATTTCGATTGATAGGGTCGTGGATTGAGCGCAAGCAGAGTGCCACGTGCCCGCCACTCCCGTGGTGTTAGTCGTTGGTTACAATGTAATAAATGGGACCAAGGGTTGGGCCAACTCCCCCACCCCTTCTACCTCAGCACATGGTCACATCACATAATATATGACTCGGGGTTGGGCTGACTGGGCAAGCCCTCCGGCCCTGCCACCCCCCGAACCGTCGAACAACATCATAATAAATATAATTGGCCCACTACATATAACAAGAACTATTGTGTGGTGTATTGGTAAGTCGTTCAATTGTTTTGTCATAGGTCTCAAGGTCAAGCCCCGCCGAGGTCGATTAGTCTGTTAACTAAAGTTTAGCCAATAAAACAGATCCATGTGAAGGCCTCCCATAGGACCATGTGGCAACCTTTCATTGGGCTATGTGGTGGCCTATGGTTAGCCTAACCACAAACACCACAACCAATTGCACTTCGTCACTTGTCCTATCCTGATTGGTCCTCTGTCAACCGTACCACCCAGTCATCCTATTGACATCAGCGCCACGTTATCATATGGCATGCCCAATCAACCCTACAAGTTGACTTTTTAATTGTTTGCCAAAAAAAATAGAATACAATAACTTTCTCATACAGTGTCAGATTGAGGTGATTCAAGCATTGTTGGAATCAGAACAATGAGATCTACGATTTGGCATCAGTTTCAGGAGAATTTCAGCACTTTGATTTTTGAGCATATTTTTTATCCCCTGGATCATTCCTCCCCACTAGAAGCTTTTGGACCACTAAAAGTCTATTTTTATTCAGCAAGTAAGAGAGGGTACAAATCTCTCACTTTTCTGATCTCAACCCACCTTGCTTTACTTAGATTGTTACCTTTGAGCCCCACTTGAAGATACTCCACATTGCCTCTACTTGAAGTCTTTATTCTCCTGTGAAGAATTAAGTCTTCCTGTAACTCATTTAAATATTCAGGAGCAAAATCTTCTATAGATGGAATCTAAATATTCTCTTCATGATCATCAATCATTGGAGGTTCATGCAATCTCAAGTTTTCCACATTCACAACAAAATAAATTTGCATGTAAGGTGGCAAATCTAATAAAAAAACATTGTTATCAATCTTCTTGAAGATTTTTAAAGGACCATTTATGATTGGTTTGAGATTTTTAACTTCACCTTGAAGTCTTTCCTTGCTGATATAAAACCAAACTTGATCTCCCACTTGGAAATCATGATCAACCGGATGCTTGTCATGTATTGCTTTGTACTTTGTTTTTCTTTCCTCTAGGTGTACTTGTACCCTTTGATGCACTAGTTGAATTCGTTCAATGAAATGTTTGGCTTTGTCCACATCACTATGTTCATCTACTGCAATATCTTTACCAAAGATGAAATCCAAAGGAGACTTTGGCAAATAACCCAAACTATAACACACTCCTCCCACATCTACCCATGCAACCGGCCAGCCAGGGTAAACATGCAACAAGAGGCCACTATGATATGATTTGACCTCCTAAGTCACATTAAGGAAGTGAAACCAACGAAAACACACACAAACATCCAACATCATTAACATAACCCTTAGAGGACAAGTCAACCACTCAGACAGCCTGTCCTTGGGTCCCACTGCTATTTTAGGTCTCTTGGGCCATAGTCGCTCTCATGCTATGGGCAAGGGAGTGACCAACAACCTAAAGTCGCTCTCACAGGCCTACTTGCCAGCGATTGTGGACCAAAATTGTGAGTGTTGTGCCAGTGACCCCGGGATTTAAGCCACTTTTTCAGGCTAAGAGTCCAAGACACTGCCCAAAACTTATCCATCTCTTCAAATCAGTAAAGTAACATGGAAATGAAAATACTAAAGAAAATACTTGTTCAAGACCTTGACTAGATCCCTACTACCCATGATAGGGATTTAGTTAAACATATCATCGACATGTAACCTACAGGTGTAAACCACATAATTAAGTGTAGGGATCTCATACTTATCTAAGAATTGCTATGAACCATTGTTCCCTCATGCCATTTGCTGCAATATCATATATTAGGTCATAGACACATTATCCATTCACATACAAGCAAAAACATGTTGAAATACATACAAAAGTGTTGTCATGAAATGTGCATATAACCAGCATAATAGTCACAAAAATATAATAAACATGACATCCATCAAATCCATAAATACATTAGTACCTTTACACATGGAAATCAACGGAAAGGATTTCTCATTAACGAATGAAATGAACCAGATGGAGATGGGACTACCACGTTCCACCCGACCGTAGAATGGCTGAGCCAAATCTCTCTTCAGCCATTCACCCTCGTGCCATATTCCAAGCATGAATGTGGGATCTCATATAACACATCAATCAAAACTCATCTAGGGCTTCTAGAGGCCATCCACCTCAACCCTTTAAACAGTTGTTCTACCTCACGGTTAAACATTACAAAACCATCATCAATTCGATCTCTATCCAAGCCTTCCAGGGCTCCAGAGCGTTTGTCCAACCAAGGCTCCAGGAATAGTAACTCAACCCATAACTTTTATTGGGGTCCAGGGAATTTGTCCAACCAAGGCTCCAAGACTAGTAACTCAACCCACCAAGGGCTCCAGAGCATTTGTCCAACTAAGGCTCCAGGACTAGTAACTCAACCCAAGATGGTATAGGGCTTTAGAGCATTTGTCTAACCAAGGTTCCAGGCTAGTAACTCAACCCAAGCTAAGGAAACATGAGAACCAACAAAAAACAAGCAATGAAAGTAAACCCACAATCACCATGGCTATCCAGTAAATAGCAAGGCTAGGCAATCCATTGTTGATCCAGGCAAACCTCCATGCCAATGACATATCACAACCAAGAAACTACATGCATATGTCATGCATGCCAAAACTAGTGAAGAATTCTTACATGTAACTCGCTACCTGCAAGCAAATCTAATGTAGTTGTTAATGTTGATGCCTTCTTGCTCCAAAAATCGAAGTATGCCACACCCTACAAGAGTGCTCCAAGAAAATCTAAGTATCCAAGAGTATGAGAGAGAGAGAATAATGAGAGAGAGCTCCAACTCTAAACTGACAAAATGTTACCCACTGATCCTCAAAAGCCTTTTTATGAATGAGGCCTCTATTTTCTTCATTTTCCATTATTTTCCTTCATTTTCCTCCTCATATGAAACATGTGACCTTTCACCTCCTTTTTCTCCTAATTTCCATTATTTTCATAAATAAATGTACCAAAAATGCCTTTTAATGCCTTTTCCAATTTTCTTAGCCATAAGAAACCAAATGAACACAGACCCCCTAGGATGTCTTGCCCAACATTCAACTTGGAATAAGTGTCCCATCGATTGTGGTTATTGTTTTTAACTTTTATTACATGGAATTTTCACTAGGGTTGTTATAGAACTCTCCCCCTTGGGGGACACCATCCTCGGTGTTCAATCACACAGATACCTCAACAACTTGCTGAAAGAATACATATTGTTCATGGAGCTTTATAACACAGCTCGATGCAGTGTTTACAATGAAAGATTTTCTCAAGAGAAAAAACATCACGACAACATGACAACATACCACATAATAGAGCTTATAACACAACTCATTACGGTATTTACAATGATCATCCTAGTGAGTGTCAACTCATATAACATCACAACATCATGATAACATAACCACATGATAGCATAATAACACGAAACCCATACCACATAGTGTAGCTTCATAACATAGCTCATTACAGTATTTACATCCATACAAGAGTGTACATATAGCAACATCATCAAAATATAGATACCAAAACATATGCCAAATCATATACCAAATCATATACCAAAGCATACATCAAAACATATATAATACACCATGTCTAAGCATATATCAAAACATCATATAGCATATATCAAACCATCATAAAGCATATATCAACCACCATAAAGTAAATACCAAACCATCATAAAGCATATACCAAACCACCATAAAGTAAATACCAAACTACCATAAGCAAATTCCAAACCACCATGTGAAGTTCATTTTCCTCAACCGGCAAACAAGGAAGGATACATAGCCCGCATCTGATCTACCATCTCCCATGTAGCTTCATCGGGTCCAAAGTGCTTCCATTGCAGTTTAACTTACTCGATTTCTTGGTTCCGGAGTATGAGCACCTTTTTCTGCAATATACACTGAGGTTCCTGCTATAATTATCCATCTGATTCCACTTGCAATACAGACCAGTTGGTCACATGATCAACATCCTTAACATACTTCTTAAGCAAAGATACATGGAAAACATCGTGGACTTTCATTGTCAAAGGTAGTGCAAGTCAATAGGTTATTGGCCCAATCCGCTCAATAATATTGAAGGGTCCACAAAACCGTGGTGCCAGCTTGGCACATGAGCCAATTCGCAAGGAGCTCTTCTTCAGTTTGTTGCACAAATACACCTATTCCCCAACTTGGAACTCCTTGAACAACCTGTTCGTGTCTGTATATCTCTTTTGCCTATCTCGTGTTGCCTTGAGATTCTTCTTTTTCACCTGCATCTCATGTTCCATGTCTGCCAACATATCTGGTCCAATCAATACCTTGCTAACCAAGTCACTTCAACTAATGGGAGTGTTACAACTTTGCCCATACCTCAAAAGGACTCATCCTTAGTGTTACCGGGAATAGTGTCCATTTGGAGCTGCTATTCCCACTAAGACTGGTAGCTCTCTTAGAAACAAACAAGTTAAAACTACTTTTGCTTTCCTTTATGAGAAATAGATAAGAGGGGAACAAAGGACACTGACCTCAGTCTTGCGCTTGGTCCCTTGCCTGGTTCCTCTCCTTTCTGATAGATCTTCGCCGCTTCTTCTTCGTCTACCCAACTTCAAAGAGTACCTGTGGAATCAAAGCAGCATAATACTATCGAAGAACAAATATCTATAGTCATAAACAATACATGACCAAATATGTATTGACCACACAAATGCATATACGAACAATCATACAAGAATGTGGAGGAAAACTTGAATAGCTTTATTAATATCAAGAATAACAAAGAGGATTACAACCAACTGTTCTGACCCTGCATCATCCTCCAACAAGAAAGCCCTTCTTCACCTCATGTAAAGCTTAGATCACTCAACACTATGATGTTACACTAGGAAACCAACAACACTTGACTACAAGATACAAGATTCCAGCCTCTGGATCTCTGTGATGAGGGATCCATTTATAGATGATTGTAGGGGGCTGAGTCAGCTTTTGGGGTTTTGATTAGTGTCCTCTCTCTGATAGTTCTTGATTCCACTTGGAGATTGATGATCTCTTACTCATCCCTGGGCGAATTCAGAGAGGCAAGTGTCAGAGGAGAAGTTTCTGGAAGATTCTATGATCCTCCACCTAACAAACTGTCTCTTCCATTTGTCCATTCTCGCCCATCGCACCTTACAGAAGGGCTTTCTAGTATGCATCGCACCCTTTACACTAAGTAGGTGATATGCATCGCACCCTCTGCACTAGGCATTCTGTATGGTCCAGTTTTGACCAGTTATGAGCAGTTTTTTGTGGAGAACTTCTGGGAGATGATGTAATCAGCTGACCTTGTTCCTTTAGGGAGTGAAGCAACACTTTTAGGGACTTAGGATCCCTTGGTTTATGGACATTTATGATTGGGGTTGCAGTGCCCAAAAATGTTATAACAGTTGCCCCCTAAAGTATGAGGTCGTTAATCTTTTGATGTCGGGTGAAATGCTTTATCATGAGAATCCAAAGTTTTTTTGAGCTGGGAGGCGACCTGTAATAAGATACAATACAATACATTATCTTCATAATACTTTTCATGATCTAGCTAAGGCGGGCATTCCCATGCTCAGCTTTATAAATTCATTTTCATGTACATAAGACAGACAATCGTTTGTGTAGTAGACTGATGATTTGGACGGAGTCATCATCCTTTGATTTGGATGATCATCTGTTTGGCAGTGACGTACATTTGATGTCTTTATATTCCTGAATATATCACAGCCCAGATGAATGAAACTAGATCTTGGGTCTTCAAAACTCGTTCAATCTTCACTTGGAGTACAAGTCGATCCATGTGAAAGATGTTCTGGAGTCGAACATGGAAAGACATCGCCTGATTACCAGCCAATGATGTAAGTTGTTAATAGGCGCAAGAGGAATCACCGATAATGATGATGACCCTCAAGGTACTACAGTACAATTCGCGTGGTGTGAAAATTAGACTTGAAGTCGAAAACCACGTAAAAACTTTCAATCGGAGATCATTGATGTAAACCTGTCGCCGGAAGTGAGAAACTTGCCATTGAGGCATGCAAGCTTCAAAGTACTGAAAGGGTTGTTCCTAGGTCGACTTCTTGGACAATGAGCTTTCGTTGACAAGAAGTGACCCATCATATGAGGGCCTTAATGAATCACACATCTACGACACGGAATGGAGCAAATGATTTTGTGGAGGTGAAAACGATCTGATGATATAGGGTTCAGGGTGGTGGTCATGAAAGAATGAAGCGTGAAGGTATTGCAGCGGGCGAGACACAAGCTGGGTTGGTGAATTCTCTGATCGACTTCTCTTGAACATATCGATGACACTAAAATGGATTGGTAGCGTTAGCCCCAAAGATGGATGGTACGATGGACCAATGGTAATATGACCAGTGAACGGAATAACCCAACCTGCCTCAATCATGGTGATGGAGTGAAAGTGTCATGTTCAAGAGCAACTTGCTACCAATAAAGTTTCTTCAAGTTTTCTTCCCAATTTTTCCCCAGTCATTACTAACCAGTACCTATTTATTTTTATCAAGCTTGAGGAGGATAACATATGCTTGTTCTATAATTGTCCCTTAATGCAACCCGTCGTTATTTTTTAACGAGCTTAGCAATAGTGAAACGTGTTCTTGTCTCTATGGACAAGTTTGTCACTATTGCTTTTAACAAGTTTAACAACAAAGACAACTCTGTCCTTTTTCAATTTTAGAGAGTTTGAAAAGGGATGGAAAGGAAACTCCAGTAATCCTTTTTCGTCATATAATCCCTTAAGTCCGAAAAAGTATAAAATAATACGAAAGGGATGAATTTTCGATAGTTTTAACGAGCCGAACAAGACAAGTTCTCGATCTTTTTGTGCAATAATCCCTCAAGTCCAAAAAGATTAAAATCTAGAGGAGAGATAGCACTTCTGATAGCTTTGACGAGCCGGAGAGGCCAATTTCTCGGAAACCTTTTCATATTTTACGAGTCAGATGAAAAGAGCTTAAAGGAGACTCGTTTTTGAGGAATGAGTGATATTTTTTGGTAGTAGATGATTCCAGGTAAGGTTTGGAATTTTCCAATCATGCAGTGTCACAAGGATGGCTAACAGAATCACTCGTCACAGTTGTTCCTTAAAAGGGGTAAAAAATCAAATGAAGGCATATGATCGGCTAAAACTAGAGTGGAGGTGATGGAACACGACCAAGGCTCAAAAGCTGATGATAATGCACTCGCAATGGTTATTTACCAAAGGTGGGTTCATTTTTTAATGACATTAAACTCTGGTGGAACATATGCTCATTGCTAGGTTTATTTTTTAACGAGCTTGAACTTTGCGTAAAACTGCTCGTGGTGGGTTTATTTCTTAATGAGATTGAACCCTGCGGCAACATATGCTCAGATTTAGTTTCATGTTTACACAAGCTTGAAACAAAAAACTATGCCTATTATAAGTTCGCATGCCCCCAGCATAATAATGTAAATCGAGGTGCATGCCCCCCAAGCTTCATTGCATTCAACACGGTGGTTAGAATGAAGGTTTACGTTCGAGATCTTTGAAAGAATCGACTTGGATTTGGAAAGGGATTTGTTTCATTTTTTAATGAGGTTGACACAGTAAAATAACTATACTCATAATATACCGTATTTACAATATTTGATAGAAAATCAAAAATTGAAGGATGACTAAGGTTGCTAGAATAATCTTTGTGGTAATCCGGAAGATGGGAATGATGGTGGTAATCTTCCCATGGTGCCTCTCCTATCATCATTGACTGAATGATTCCTTTGTCTATAGAATGTACATGCAACCAAGGATTTGAAGAGGTACCATATTCCTTAGACCTATCTATCCAAACACTTGATGAGCATTGATTTGGGCTTGCCGCCCAGGCGAAGAAAATGGATTGCTACAATATTTCTAAAATGGTGATGATCCATGCTGACAAAATGTTCAGGAATCTTCCAAATCTTTTAGATATAGAAGATATCATATTGCAGGTTTCCACCATGATCACTTCCGCCAGATTACTAGGAGGAGGTTGGGTGAAAGTACCCATTAAGGCAATGTCCTTTAGGAGACCTACTCCAACATTTTGAAGCGATTGAGAGCTTACATGGATCATTGGAATGCTTCCCGTAACTTGTGAACTAATGGGGAGGAAGGTTTATTGATCAAATATTGTAATTCCTCCTTGAAAATGAAATGCAATATTTCTGAAGTCTGTTGACACAACAGCGGCCATGGCATAAATCCATGGCCTTCCCAGTAGGATGTTGTAATTGAGGTTTCCATCGATAATTTCGACATCAATTTCTACTGTTTTGCCCCCCAGTTCAACTTGCAAGTTACTTAAAATCCCGTATGGAGAGTATGTTCGTCCATAAAATGCTTTCAAAGTCATCGACAATCGCGACAAGGGTGGTGAGCCCAAATTTTTCCAACAACTCATCGACATAATACATGTAGATGCTCCCTCATCAATAATCATTTGATGAACAGTTTTGTTGAGGGCTTTCACTTGAATAAGGAAAGCAAGTTGAGCTGGTAACTGAGGGTCATATCCTTTATGATTAAAGGTCACAAGATTGGAATCCACTGGGTCAATCCCACCTATTGTTGATAATAGAGCCTGCTTTTGGGAGGGGAAATTTTGCAGTACCTCAAGTGTCGACATAGCGAACAGCGATTGGGCTAGGTCCTCTACTATATTACAATTTTGTGCTTCTCTGGCACGAGGATTAAATGTCTATTTGTGTACTACTCCCTTTGGCGACTTTATCGTTAGCTGAGGAAAGATGGGTGGCACAACTTCGGTCGAAGTTGTTGTTGAACTACTAGGTTGATCAATAGCCTTGTTGTTCGGCAGCGGTGGATTTCCATAATCTTTATTCCTTGTGGACATCAAAGCATCATTTTGCTGTTTCGAAATGGACAACATGAGCACTTGGGAAGGGGAAGCATTGTCACTAGCAACCAAATTGGTTCCTAGATTTGGAAACGGATCAGTCAATACCGCTGAGGTTTTTAAATTCTTTAAGAGTTTCCTAAGCTCAGCTTTATGTGGACATTCTTTCGTCCAATGATCCTCATCGCATATAAAGCATGGATGATTTGGTTTCCTTTCTCCAAAAGCGTTTGCAGAATATTTTTTAGGAGACGACTCCTCTTGTTTCTTCTTTTTCCCTTTCTGTTTCTTCTTGCCCCTTGGTTGCTTCGATTCTTTGCCTTTGTCAGTCGACACACCATTTACCTCCGAGGTGAGAAGTTCTTCATTTTCATTTTTACTAGAAACCATACAAGCTTTCTTTAATGTAGCCTTTACGATTTTTGTGCCAGTCGTACCGATCATGCTATCATCGACATGAGAGTCTTTGTTTGATTTAGGAGGAGAGGAAATGGAAAAATTCGGTCTAGAAGCATCAGGGATTTTGTCATAGAGCGTGCCAGACTGAGTATAGATCAAGTCTAGATATTGCGCATGAGCAATGACTTGCTCTAGTGACGACTTCTCCCTTTGCCACATCTTCTGTGATAGAAGGTAACAATGACTTAATAAACCATTCAGCTAACAGTTGATCAGGAACATATGTTTTTACCATTCTATGACAATGCCACCATTCATAGATATGATGAGATATGTGAGTGGTTGTCATCTGTTTGAAATTGGTAAGAAGCTCTATTCCTGTTTCGTACCTTATTGATAACTGAAAATGGGTTAAAAAGGTTGTGGCAAGGGTGCTGAAGTTATCAAATGAAGCTCTAGGAAATTCAATGTACCATTTTGTTATTGGACCAGTTAACGTTTTCTAAAAAAGGTGAAGCCTAATCGAATCATCATTTAGAGTGTTGGATGAACACCATAGATGAAAGTTCATCACATGATTCGATGGGTCTTCACCCGGATTTCCATTAAATTTAGGAATATCTGACAAAAGTTTATGAGGAATCACCGACCACCAAGGAGCATAAGCAATCGGATCATTTTTTAGCCGATTTAGATTCAGTAACTCTAACGTTGCCACGAAGGGTAACTGTTGATTTAGGCTCGGTGAAGCATGCCCAGGATAAGATGGGATTGTCTGAGCAGTGGGTCTTTGCATACCAGCATAGTGCATTTGATGCTGATAACTTTGGTAAGGTTGATGGGCATAACCACTATGAAATGATTGATGTTGATCATTTTAAATATACGGCTTCCCATTACTTGCAAAGATTTGTTGCTTAGATCCTTGGTAAACTTGTTGGAATTGCGGTTGTTGATATTGCACCAGCCATGGTTGTGAAACCATTTGTTTTTGTCCAATACTGGCTATTTGACCAAGATGAGGGGTGATATTACCCATTTGAACTTGGGTCGCTCCGGTTAGGGAGCCACTAATAGGTGATTGTGGCTGTGTCGTGGAGACATGAGGCTATTGTATTACGACCTGAGAAACTTGAGGTTGGCATACAACAGGCAACGCTTGCACTTGCGACACTGTCAAAATGGCCAGTAGTGGGGATATTCGACACAGGTAGGCTTTGTTGCATTGATTATACAACTCTTGGTTGTTGAGGCAGTATTGGCACCCAACCGCTGGATGTAATTCCTGCATGAGCTGAATTCTGTTGCGAACTCCCATATGGTTGTTCTCCCGGAGGAAACAATGAAAGGGCATACTACCCCCCATATGGTGGAAATCTAGTGCTCAAAGGAATGATTGGCCTTTGGGGACAGGATTGCCCAAATTGATGTTGTTGTGAAGGATCAATTTGTTGAGACTCAACAAAAGAGATTCTGATATTAATCCGGACGAACAAATGGGAACAGACTATACTGTCGAAATAGTCCCTGGATGGACTCCCTCTAGCTGTTGAGAGCTAGTTGGGATAGATGGTACAACGGCGAACGTTGTTGGAGTAGCATCAGGCGGTTCTGCTGCTACTGTGTCAGATGACACAGTCTTAGATGTCGACGAATGTTTAGACATATCTAGTCTATCCAAGAGATTTCCTAGCGATTCTACAGGAACTTGTGATGAAGGGAGACTAACTTCTGATGAAGAAGGATATAGGGTGATCCCAACTCCAAAATGCAATGGAGTACTGGACGGAGGATCCTCCATAATCTCTTCTATAGCAATCAATCCAAGTGGGAGAGGTAGACCGTCAGGTCCGTAAAATATTTTTGGTGTTGAAGAAGGTATAGACTCTGCAGCGACAATTGTTGGAGGGGTAACACCTTCCAAATCAGCTGTAGATGTAGCCAGTTCAGGAATAGAAGCATTTACCATTACACTAGGATCAGTTCTAATGTCCTCTTGTGGCCACGGAACTTCTTCTGTAAAGGTAGGGGTACCAAATATGGTTGGAGTAACCAGAGTCCCTGAGGATGTTGGAACACAAGTTCCAAGAAAACGAGGGGACTTTGATCCGATTAAATGAGTTTGCTTTGTCCGAAATAGTTTCGTTTCTGGAGTCAAAGACGGTTGAGTCGTTAATATCCATGAACGACGGGGTTTTGATTGACTTTCTTCCACGATTGTGGATTACTTGATCATCTCAAAATAAGGGAAAAATGAATCCAAATTAAATGAATTTTAGACGCTTTGACACAACTCACTTTTTCAATTTTTAAGAGTTTAGAAAAAGCTAAAGATGACTCTAGTTGCCTTCGATTTTTAATGAGCCTGAAGTGACAAGTGCTCAGATGGACCTTTTCCTTTAAGGATTTTGAAAAGGAATGAAAGAGACTACTCTGGAAATCTAGATAGAGGGATTACCAAACCAATCGTAAAACTGAAGAATACTTTTTATGTTACGACAGTCAATCTTCCTGAATGTTGTGTTCAGTGCATTACGATCAATAGGGCGGCAGACACTGCTTCCTAAGGATAAAGGATATAGCCTATTGTCGTCTCCCAACATATACTCGATGGTATGTGGGAGCACAAGTCTGTACTAGTACTTGTCATCTCAAAGAGTAGGAATCACCCAACCTACAGTGAAAGCAATAGTTACTATGCTTTACAATGTCAGAATACGTCTCTAGCCTAGACTTCTAAATGTTGTGTGTTAGGTTCCAAAGCGTTTTTATGTTCATTGAATTTATTTTGCAGTTGATCTTTATTAAGAAGTTTACCTTTCAAGTTCACCGCGTGATGTAGATATACAATTCCTAAAATGCAATCTAAGATGATAAACAATCGTTTAATCTTCTTTTTGCAATGAAAATCCTAGCTACGAAGGAAAGAGAAGCGAGATTCTTTCAACATAGAGGAGAGAGCACACACTAGATGCACTGTCCTAAATCAAAATCAACAAGCAGTCTAAATGCAAATGCACATGCATGTATTTGTTTTCGCTTTCTTAATGTGTGAATGACAAAAAGAATGCTAAGTACAAATCTGAATCGTTTCAAGCGACAATTCTAACGATTTTCTTTTCAAAAGACGAAAGGAAGATAATGACGACACTTTGCAATTTTGAATTGAAAACTGCTTTCGACACTTGGAAAGATATTAATTCAAATCAAATACAAGAGTAACAGTGTAATCGACCATCAAGAACAAAAGGATTCTTTTCTTTGACTGAAAACGACACTTGCGACACTTCCAAATCAAAAGACAACAGTTTGATTACGCTACTTCTTCGTAAAGGAGAACCGTGAATGGCAAACAATACATAAAAAAAATTACACTTATTTGTACTATGGAGGTTGAATCATGCAAAGGAAGGGAGTTTCCACAGTGGTATACTGATCACAGATAGCAAAACTCTTGAATAAAGCTGAAGAGAGTGAACAAAAAACCAAAATCTGGAAGCAGAAGAGGTCTTAGCTGATCATCACACCTGTAACATAGGGAAAGAGCGATGCATCTCACCTACTGCACACGAGAGGTGTGATGCATCCAAATTTCCAAGAGTAGAAGGTGTGATGGTCCAAGGATGAGACTTCAACTTGGTTCTTGGTCACAGTTTACAACTTAGTTCAGGGATTTAGGCCGAGCTAATGATAGTCAATAAATGCAAATCATAGAGGCTGATCTAATGAGGCTACTTGAGCCACCACCAGAGCAATTAGGATGTTTGAAAATCAATTGTTCAGTTTATAAAAAAACGCAGAGATAGACTAAAGCAACATTGATCTACTTGCACTTGCTTAGAAAATGTAGTTAGAAGGCTAGCTGGCTTGACTTCAGGGTCTGTCTGTAAGTTTATAAAGCAAACAAATATAAACAAGCAAACAAGCTATTTTCTCCCCAGCGGAATCGCCATTTTGTTATCGGGAAATATAGTGTCTATCTAGAGCTACTAGTCCCACTAAGACGGGTAGCTATCTTAGAAACAAATAGATTAAAGTTCCTTTCATTTTCCTTTACGAGAAGTAGATAGGAGAGGAGCAAAGAATACCAACCTCAATCTTTCGCTCGGTTCCTTGCTTGTTCCTTCTCCTCTCCGACGGATCTTTGCCGCTCTTTCCTTGACCACTCCGCTTCAAAGAGTACCTGTAAAGTCAAAGAAGCATAATACCTTCAAAGTGAAGAGATCTACAATCATAAACAATATAGGACCAGATATATATTGACCACACAAATGCACATATTATCAGACATACAAGAATGTGGAGGAAAACTTGAATAGCTTTATTGATGTAAAGATTAGAAGAGAGGATTACAACCCATTGATCTGACCCAGTGTCATCCTCTCAGCATGAAAGCCCTTCTTCACCTCATGAAAAGCTTAGATCACACAATACTATGATGTTCCACCAAGAAACTAACAACACTTCCTTACAAGATGCAAAATTCCAGCCTCCCACCCCTGGATCTCTGGGATGAGGGATCCATATATAGATATTTGCAAAGGTGTGATTCAGCTCTGGGTTTTTGATTAATGTCATTCCACTGATAGTTCTTGGTTCCACTTGGAGATTTCATTGATCTCTTACTCATCCCTGGGCGAATTCTAAAAGGCAAGTGTCATATGAGAAGTTTCTAGAAGATTCCTTGATCATCCACTTAGCAAACTATCTCTGCCATTTGTCTATTCTCGCCCATCGCACCCTATAGAAGGAATTTTCAGTATGAATCGCACCTCCCATGTGTAGTAGGTGTGATGCATCGCACCCTGACCATAGGGCAAGTGAGATGATCCAGTTTTGACCAGTTCTGAGTAGTTTTTCATGGAGAACTTCTGGGAGATGATGTAATCAGATGACCTTACTCTTTTAGGGTATGAAACAACACTTTTAGGGACTTAGAAACCCTTGGTTTATGGACATGTGTGATTGGGGTTACAGTGCCCAAATATGTCTATAATAAGGCCTTTTTCCCTCAAAATACCAAATTTTGTCATGAATCTATCAATATCAACTTGGATACTTTGGCATTTCTTCTCAAGATTGAGCATAAGGTTCCTTTTAGTAAGAACCTTCTTGATTTCTATGATGGTCCCTGTCCTATCTTTTATGCCCAACTCCTCCAGCTAATACCTGTTCTTGCTTTTCAAGAGTGTTATCAATTGGTTTGCCTCCTCAGGCTTGTCTCCCAGCGCTTCTCTTGTCTTGTGAATTGCTTTGGTGGCCACTTTCATCAGTTCAGTATGCTCAAAAATTACTTGAATCGATGGCCAAACATCATTGACAGAGTCAATGATGTTGGCCCAGAGCATCTCCTTTATATCTCCTAGTGGTTGTTGCAATGTTAAGTCCTTTTCAAGGATTTTTATCCTTTCACCCATTCTTTGATTCTTTTGGGCTTCTTCTTTCTGTTGTATCTGTGCAAGTTTGCAGTCAGTTTCTAAACTTGACACTTTTTCTCTAAGATTTTTAAGTTTAGTAGCCTGGATGCTCATTTTCTCCATGGCTTTTACTAATTCAATTGTCTTCTCTGTTGATGTACCTGCACTTGTATATGTACCTATAACTACCATGGTTGTAGCTGGTGGAACTGTTGGTGCTAAGGAGGTAGCCAATGTAGAGGGCTTTGTTGTAGAGACTGTATGAATGACAGTCTGTGGAGTGGTGGCCAACTCACTATGTTTAGACTAAATCAGGTTGTCTAGCTCTTTCTCTATTTCCTTTAATTGTCCATTCAATTTAAGGATTAATTCCATAAGTTCTCCTTGTTCCTTCTGTGTTTCTAGTACTTCAGTTGTTTGTGGATGGTGTAGATGAGGGATTTTGAGCTGCTTTTTCAAGGCATCTGTGCCATCATTTTTCTTTTTTATTAGTCGTTCTGCAACATTTAAATCCTTGGTATCATGTCCCAACTCTATGATTAAGTCCTTTAAGGACTTTATCCTAGTATCCTTAGCCTATGAAGAGGCCTTCTCTAGTTGGAATTCAACTGATATATTATTCATCGAATTTTGTAGCTGATGTGCTGCAATGGCTTTGCTGGTTAATGTCGAATAGACCATTTCTCTGGTTTGTTTGTGCAGTTCTATTTGGTCTAAGGATGTATATCCTTTGCCAGTACCTCAAAATTTGTCTTCAAGTAATCTGTTGTAGACCTGGGTTGCTGTGTGGTTGGCTTCATGAAAGTCATTTGCATCTTACCTTCTCTTACATCAAAGGCTAACATTAGCATTGTTTGATTAGTGGGAGCCATTTTAAGGTATTCTACATAGCTCTAAGCCTTCAACCTTTCATTTCTAGCCTTTATCTCTTTGCATTTCTCTCTAATGTCCCGGTCCTATTCAGTTGGAGCTCTAAATGACGATACTTCCACACTCTGTTGTCTTTCCAACATTTGAGCTTGTGTAGTGGAAGGTTCTTGTGTTCCTCCAGAGGGAGTGGCATGCCTACTCTGTGCTCTTTCTATACTTGTTCCAGTTGTTTCTTTTGTAAACTCTTGTTCTGAAAAAGGATTTAACCTTTGCCTCTTGACATAAGTTTATGCAACAGGTCTACTAGAAGGAGTAGCCTCCTCTCTATCTCTTTTGGGATTTTTCTCCTCATTTAGAGGAGTCTATACAATAGGAGGATTACTCATGATGTGTTTTGGTTGAGCCAACTCTTCTAATATGTCTAGTTGATCTGATTCTTCTTGCTCTTGAGGTCCTTCTTCTGCTTGTTGCCCATTGTGTTCCTATCTTTCCCTTTGGAATTGGGATTCTCCTAGCACCTGTACAAAGGAATCTTCATCAAGTCTTCTTTCTAGATCAATCAACACATTATTGACAGAAACTTATGTGCTATTTCTATCTACTTGAGTGTTCTCCACCCATTCTAGTTGATTGGCATATTTTTCTATCTCAGGAATTCTTTGGTGGACATAGGGAGACAATTTGTTCTTTTGTCTTTTATTATAGATGAAATCAAAAGGGTCATATCTCCATATGAAGCTTTGTTTCAGTTTTAGCCTTTGAAGGATTTCTTCTTCTTCCTTTCCAACTTCCCTATTGTTGCATATAAAGGGGCCAAGCTGGTCTTTTATTCTGAGTTGAGATTTCTTCTTGGCCTTTACAAAATGTATCTCATCTGAATTACTCATTTTCCTATAGTACTCCACAGAAAAAAAATCTCATGGGGAGGTATCTCGGTAGTTTGTAGGGTGCTAACTCATAGCCATATATTCTAATTTAAGTTTGATTTTGGTACAAGTACCAATCTCCCACTCTGTATTGTTTGGACAGCTGTAGAACCCTCCTGATATCTACACTAATTATGGGGGGAGGACTTCCTAACAACATAGTTTCCACTGGGTGAACAAAAAAGATCTATGAATTCTATAGAAGTATATGGAGAGTCATAATGGTGGATTAATGGAGTCCAGAAGACTAGTTTCCACTGGGTGAACAAAAAAGATCTATGAATTCTATAGAAGTATATGGAGAGTCATAATGGTGGATTAATGGAGTCCAGAAGACTACTGATCTAGGGTTGCCTCTGGTATCAAGCTTTTGAAGTGTAAATGGGAATTTATCAGCTTGATAGTACAAGAAAAGATGATATAAAACTAATGAGTACTTGAATACTCTTTCATTGTCCATTCTCATGAATTGATCATGCATTTTATCCGCAATGAACTTGGAATAATCAAATATGATGGTAGGGGGTTGTCCAGGGGTGTAAATGGACATGAAGGCTATAATAATTTCATCAACAAACTCACTTGTAGTCTAGCCTAACAACTAGATATCATTGCTATTTCAGAGAATATGGTCCACATGTATGGGGGAGGGTCCTTTGGAATGTATTGCTCTTCCCTAATAAAGGTATGGAATAACTGAGCAAGTTTGATGGAGGTGATTGTAAGGAATCTGTTAAGCAAGTCTCCAACATAAAGGGGGGTCAGGTTTTGGCCTGCATGGAACTGTAACATTTCATTGATGGATTCAGCAGTGATGGTGAATAATACAGTATGGTCAAGAGTCATCACTGCACTTTGGTTGGGACTGTAGTTCATATGGCAGTAATGGACAATTTTAGAGAAGATATGAACACTAGGGAATTGGTACTTGGGCAAACCTAATTCCCAAAGACCTATTTTTTCTGCATGGTTTAAGTACTGGTCTCTATACCTGCAATATAACTTCAGTGGGGATTCATGGACAAAGGTGTATTTTATTTGAAAGTATTTGTCTGTTAAAGGGAGATGGTCTAAGTCCCGGGGGGAGTAGAAATTGGTAGGACATTCAGTGCAACTGGAGCATCCATGCTTGGTTCTTGTGGATTCAAGGATGGGAGCAAAAGGTTTTCAGTCAAAATGGGGGAAAATTGGTTCAGTTCGGAGTAGTTTAGGATTGCTAGGCAATTGCTTTACTTAATTACTTAATAATTTAAAACAATTGAGTAATAGGTTTGGGAATTAAACAGGGTTTCTCAGTGATTTTGTGTAAATACCTAGTTTTGGCTCTGAACGGGTTGTGTAGAAATTTAACCTGTAGAACAAACCGATATATGCAATGTCCTAAAGCATAATACTTGTTCTACTTCTACAAAACATTAAGCGGAAGCATAATCAAAATCATGAGCAACATCAAGTAGAAACATGCATAACTGATCAAGAGAGTTAATCACACATAACACAAGATATATCCAAGGGAAAGCACCGGCATAAAACCCCAACCATGTATTATCAATCAAGTGGAAATCCTCTTCATAATACAAAAAGAATTAGCTCTTAAGCTATTCAGTTCTCAATGAACTATAAAGATATATCTCATGAACCAACCAAGCCCTATTTATATAGGCTTTCCCTATGGTCCTTACGTAGTTTGCTTAGGAAATAATAGCATAGCATATGCTATTAATTCCAACATACCAAAAACAACCAATGGTCCAACTACGTATTCCTTGAGAACACTAGTTCCTCAACCATGCAAAAACTACTTACTAGAAATAGTTAAGAATCTAATAGTACACTATCCAACATCTGATCTCAACTGGGTCTTTGACAGAACTGACATGCAATAGTTATCCATGAGTGAATCCTCAATTATCTAAAATAATAGTTGTCACATGCATGCAAGCATTAACAAACTACATTTTATTATTTTAACAACTTGTTAAAATAATCTAACTAGACTTGACTAGTTAGAACTAAGTCAATTGATTCTCTCACTATAGAACTCAACCTTATCTCCTTTAATCAAGGGATAAATTCCTAAATCAAGGGAGAAAATAATTGCATGATCTCACAAAGACTTCAAGTTTAATTTTTCATAATTAATTAACTCCTAGAGATTAATTAATTAATATTTTAAATTGTTGTTAAGACCAAAATTAATTTTACTTCCTACATATAGACTAGGGACTACTATAAATAGGAAGGGACCCAGAAATGCTATGTTTAGAACTTTCTATTTTTAGCAGTTTCACCTCTCACCCAATGTGGCCAATGACCTCACTGGCCAAACTGCTATTTTTAGACATGCTATTTTTAGTAGGTCTATTTTTAGCACATTCTAAATTTAGCATTTATTATTGCACACTTTTCAACACTCCCTCTCAACAAGAAAGTGATTATGAGCAACCCCGATGTTGTCTCTATGGAACTCAAAGTTTCCCTTTGATAATGCCTTTGTCAAAATATTTGCATCCTGTTCCTCGGTCGAAATATACTACAACATCATGATCCTCTTGACCACACAATCCCGTAGATGATGATAGTGGATATCTATATGCTTGGACCTGTCATGAAACACTGGATTCTTAGAGAGTTTAATGCAACTCTGATTATCACAATATATCATCGTCAGATCCATCATCTGACCAAACAATCCCACTAGGATCTTCTGCATCCAAATGGCCTCACATGCAGCTTGACTTGCTGCCATGTACTCTGCCTCCGCTGAGCTAAGTGCAACTGATCTCTATTTCCAGCTATACCAAGAAACTGCAGCTAACCCAAGGTTGAAGATCCCTCCAGAAGTGCTCTTCCTGTCTGATGGACTACCTACCCAATCTGCATCTGTGAAGCCTTTGAGCTTCACTCCCGTTGTCTACTTGTACCATAATCCATACTGTGTAGTGCCTCTGAGATATCTTAGCACATGCTTTGTTGCCTTCCAAAATAACTTGATTGGCTAAACCATAGCTTGACTCAGCTAGTTCACTGCAAAGCATAAATTTGGTCGTGTGTTCTCTAGATACATGAGTGAACCCACAAGATGCCGATAGACTGTAGCAGCTACTACCTCACTTGAAGTAGCATCCTCCTTCCTCCAATTACCTGCTAAAGGAGTCTCCATGGGCTTGCACATATCCATGTGGAAGCACCTCAATATCTCATTGGCATACTTGCCTTGAGAAACAAATACTTCCCCATCTCTCTGCCACACCTCCATGCCTAGAAAGTAGTGCATGAGGCCCATGTCCTTCATCTCAAACTCTCTTGCAAGATCCTTCTTGCAAGACTTGATCAAATTATCATCACCTATTAAAATCAAATCATCGACATAAAGTACAATAATCAATAGCTTACCATCTACAATGATGTGGTAGAGGTTCGCATCTTCTTCACTCTTGGTGAATCCCAACTCGGTGAAATAGTTATCAATCCTAGTATACCAAGCAGGGGGTGCTTTCTTCAAACCATACAATGCTCGCTTGAGCCGACACACATGTGACTCATGATCGAAGGTCTCAAATCCTTTGGGTTGCTAAATGTATACCTCTTCCTCAATCTCCGCATTGAGGAAACTTGTCTTCACATCCATCTAATGGATCTTCCAAACCATTTGTGCTGATAGTGCTAGAATCGATCTAATCGATGAGTACCTTGCAATAGGAACAAAGGTCTCATCATAGTCAATCCCCTCAACCTATGAGAAACCACGGGCAACAAATCTTTCCTTATGTTTCTCAATACTACCATCAACTGCCTGCTTTACCTTGTAAAGCCATCGGGAAGTAACCACTAACTTGTCCCCCGGTCTAGGAACAACATCCCATACACTGTTCCTCATGATAGAATCATACTCCTCTACCATCGCATCCATCCAAACTGGCTACTGCACTACCTCCTCAAAAGAAGAAGGCTCGGTCGCTACACATTCCCCAACGAGGGCCATGTAGCCAGTGTATCTATCGGGAGATCTCCTCTATCTAAAATGAGAGGATGGCTGCCCCACATTCTCTCTCGCATCCTACATCAATCTGTCAGATTCTTGAGAGCGTTTCTACCCCTCTCTGGAAGCCTCTCCAGTAGTGGTGATCTGCACCACTAGAATCTATACATGAAGCGACTCCACATCATCAAGAGGTTCCTCCTCCTTAGGAACTAGTAGTTCCTCATCATCACCATGCAACTTGAGCTCCCTCTCAAGTGACTCTCACATTGCTCACTGCTCATCAAACTTCAGATCCCTGCGCACTACTGTCCTCTGACTGGTAGGCAGAAACATCCGATAGTTGTGAGGTGTATCCGTATACCCCACAAGTATTCCCAACTCAGTTGTTGGGTCTAGCTTCTTCCGAGCATCTTTGGTCACATGACAGTAAACTGGTGATCCAAAGATATGAAAGTGACTCACATTTGGCCGATTCCCTAAAAAAGCCTCTATAGGTGTCTTCATCCCCAAAATATGATGAGGACTTCTGTTTTGAAGATACATTGTTGTATTGCATGCCTCAGCCCACAGATGAAGTGGTAGGCTTTGGTCATGCAGCATCGCTCGAGCTGCACCCACAATAGATCTATTCTTCCTTTCAGCTACCCCATTCTGTTGTGGGTTATGAGGTGCCATGAGTTCCCCATTTAATTCCTTCTAAAGCACAGAAGTCTTTAAACTGCTAGGAAACATACTCTCCACTGTTATCACTCTGCAAGGCCTTTATCTTCCTCCTTGATTCTTTCTCTACCAAAGCTTTGAACTCACAAAACTTCAAGAAGGTTTGATCCTTATTTTGCATGAAGTAGATCCAACATCTACGAGAAAAATCATCTATAAAAATAACAAAGTACCTTTGCTTCACGGTGGAGGCTGTAGAGAAGGGCCCACATACATCTGAATGAACTTGATCTAGAACTGCTCCTTCTCTACCATCCCGATCATGAAAGGAAGCCTTCACATACTTACCCAGAGTACAACCTTTGCATGTTCTTGTCTGCTCCAGTTTGAACTTGGGTAATTCAGTAGAAATTTGTTGCATGATCTTCAAGGCCCCATGATGCAAGTGGCCCAGTCTCCTATGCCATAACTCACCAATATCCTGGATATGCACTACCTCTACCTTGGAACTGAGAACAACACAATCTTCTACCTTTAACTTGTAGAGATTCTTAATTTGAATCCCAATCTGTTTGGTCTGTCCAGTGCCAATATGCCTTAGGAAAACCTTTCCCAAACTAAAGACTACATCATAGCCTTTATCCTCAAGCATAGAAATAGACACAAGATTCTTTTTCAGCCCTGGTACATACATAACATTAGAAAGAGTGAGGGGATAACCATGCTCCCTCTGAAACATAACCGTACCTCTACCCAAGACATAGTACTTTCCGTCATCACCCATCTCAATCCATATCTGGAGATCCTTCTCCTCCAAAGTGTAGAAAAGACTCTTGTCACTTGACATGTGGAAAGAAGCTCCACTGTCCAAATACTAAACACATCCCATGCTAGATGAAACCATGCATGCAATAAGCAAGAAATCCATCTCAAACTGTGAAGCTAGTGCATCACCATCAAATTCCTTGGAGGAACCTTTCTTCTTGGACTTCTTCTTTGGGCAATTATTAGCATAATGACCCAACTCATGACAATGAAAGCATCTCACCTTCGACTTGTCAAACTTCTTCCCTCCTTGAGAAGACTTGGAATGGGACGCCTTCCCTTTCCCTTTCTTAGCTTTAGAAGCTAAAGCAAAGTTCTCTTCATCATCATGTTTTGATGAAGAAGCTCCATCCCTGGTGCTTTGTCTGATCTCCTCCTGCATCAAATCTAACCATAGTCGTTCCCAATCTGGCAGTTTGTCCCTTCCATTCACTGAGTCCTGGTACTATGCCAGCTCTTAGGAAGGCCAAGGATTCTAGAATCACTATATCCTCATCAGATGTAGTGACTCCTATGCTTGCAAGCTCATCTCTGCAAGTGGTGAGCTTGTTCAAGAATGTAGAACTAGAGTCACCCTTCTCACACTTGATCTTTCGAAGATTGTCCTTTAGTGCCGACTTTCTTTGATCACTGTTATTCTGATATAAATCTTTCAATGTTTTTCACATTGCAAATGGAGACTCCTCCCCACAGAGGCTTGAGAGTATATGATCTCGAACACCCTCCAAGACAATTCTCCTAGCTCTAGCCACGCACTTACCCCATTCCACCAGCGCAGTCTTGTCAGTAGGCTTAGGAACTTCTTGATCAATGAAATCCTTAAGACCATTATCTTCCAAAATTGTTCTTGCTTGATCACCTATGCTCTGATACCATGTAGAAATTTCAACTATAGAACAAACCGATATATGCAATGTCCTAAGAATAATACTTTTTCTACTTCTACAAAACATTAAGCGGAAGCATAATCGAAATCATGAGCAACATCAAGTAGAAACATACATAACTGATCAAGAGAATTAATCACACATAACACAAGATATAGCTAGGGGAAAGCAACAGTATAAAACCCCAACCATGTATTATCAATCAAGTGGAAATCCTCTTCACAATACAAAAAAAATTAGCTCTCAAGCTATTCAGTTCTCAATGAACTCTGAAGATATGTCTCATGAACCAACCAAGGTTGTTTATATAGGCTTTCCCTATGGTCCTTATGTAGTTTTCTTAGGAAATAATAGCAAAAGCATATGCTATTAATTCCAACATACCAAAAACAACCAATGGTCCAACTACATATTCCTTGAGAACACTAGTTCCTCAACCATGCAAAAAACTACTTACTAGAAATAGTTAAGCATCTGATAGTACATTGTTCAACATCTGGTCTCAACTGGGTCTCTGACAGAACTGACACACAATAGCTATCCATGAGTGAACCCTCAATTATCTAAAATAATAGTTTTCACATGCATGCAAGCATTAACAAACTATATTTTATTATTTTAAGAACTTGTTAAAATAATCTAACTGGACTTGACTA
>APFE030221482.1:66524-79422 GCA_000404065.3 Pinus taeda
TTAGAACTAAGTCAATTGATTCTCTCATTATAGAATTGAACCTTATCTCCTTTAATCAAGGGATAAATTCCTAAATCAAGGGAGAAAATAATTGCATGATCTCACAAAGACTTCAAATTTAATTTTTCATAATTAATTAACTCATGGAGATTAATTAATTAATATTTTAAACTACTATTAAGACCAAAATTAATTTTACTTTTTATAGATAGACTAGGAATTGCTATAAATAAGAAGAGACTCACAAATGTTATTTTTAGAACTTTCTATTTTTAGCAGTTTCACCTCTCACCCAATGTGGCCAATGACCTCACTAGCCAAACTACTATTTTTAGCACATTCTAAATTTAGCATTTCTTGTTGCACACTTTTCAACAGGTTGATGGGAAATTGTGCACAGTTTGTAGGAGGCATATGTGACTGAAGAGTGGCTTGGAAATTCAATAGCTTTAGCAGGTTGGCATTTGGATGTGGGTTGACGGTTGCACGTACTCTAGCACTTGCATGGAGGTATGAGCGTCTTTTTCACAATAAAACTAAAAAACAATGATTTTTTTGTTTTATTTGTAAAGTCAACCAATTTGGTGGGTACACGGGGAGAGGAACGCTTGGATTTAAGTGGAATATGAGACGTTTTGTTGTCTAGTGGGAGGTGGTAAGCAGGTTTGAATTGCACCACTTTTGAGCTGGAGTGGTTTTGGGGGGAGGCTTCCCAATGCCATTCATCTGGGGACACGTAGCAGTGGGGCAAACAATGAAACCACCCATATCGAGCGAGTAAAGGTTGGCCTACAAAGGTTGCCTGATATGATTGTCCACCATCAGATAGAGAGAGGGCAGATCACATGGTGATCGGGGTGGGGTCTTGTCATGAGGTTTAATGGAGGGGCCTGGCAGAGGTTTAAGGGTGGAGGGATTAAGTTAATCAATGGATTATGGCGGATTAAGGGCATCAGGGGTGATTTCATAGGCGGATGGTTTGACTTGTAATTAACCACAGATTGATTAATTATGTCAGGTTTTATTCATAAAGTTTATATTTCAAACTTTCGAGACAAGATATTAATAGAGGGGTTTTTTTATATATAACTATAGAGGAAGGGTTTTGTTGTGAAACCAACTCAAGAAAAGATAGATGAACGCCTTAGAATTCAGTCTCTTCGAGGGGGCAACCTCCTTTACATTACATAAGTGAACAATTCTTGGATGATTCAAATGACAAAACCTCCTTTCTATATATAGGAGTCTAATGAGTCACAATATAACCCAACTGACCTAACAATAATAATATAAAGCCACAAAAATAACAATAGAAGGATTCTATGGGGCACTGTAATAACAATATGGGGAAAATATGGGGACAATAGGGGCACAACAATATTAATAAGGGGTACAACTACAATAGTAATGGGGTAATCACTAGTATTATAGGGACCCAACAAAAACTCAATCTATGAGCCTCCAAAGTTGATGAGTCAAATCTGGCATAAACCTAGAAATTCTTTTGTTGGGCTAAAAAAACAGAATTTTAATTAAAAATCTAATCGTGAACCATTTTTTGTGTTTCTGTTCATCGGCCATAGATTTTCTCTCTTCCGCAGATTTCTTTCTCGTAGATCGAATGATATTTATATACTTTGGCTCGTGTGAAATCTATCTTCTGAACTCGGCAGTCTGATAGATAGAATAAGTTCGGTTGCAGAAACTCGTGGATTTTACCTTTGGATCTACAGTCAATCCAATCCAGAGCAAGTGTGATCTACAATCAGGTTTGCTAATATCAGGTGCACACATGCCTTATCTTTTTCTAGTACATATTTGCTCATATATTTTCAAGTATGAATATTTCACCACAGCTACCAAAGATTACCAAAGGCAAACCTAGCACAGTTACTCCACAAGGCCTTTATGAGTATATAGAGTCTTTACAGAAATGTAGAGAAGAAAGAGAAGTAAAGCTACAAAAAGAGTTAGAAGCCATGCTAGAAAATAAATTTGCATCTCTTGATTACACGATCCAAAAACAAATAAACAAATAAAATAGAACTATTGGAGAATAAAATGGTGGCTATGGAGACTAGGTTGCAGGTTATAGAAAAACAAAACCAAGACACTAACCAAACATCCCAACAAGGAGATGTTGATACTTTAGAGAGTCTTAAAATGAAGGACATGATTAAAGAAATAGAAGAAAAAGTTAATAGCCACCTCACCCTAAATAATGTGGTAGATAAATTAGATATCAAACAATTAAAGATGAAATGAAAAAAATAATGAAATTAGACTATGAGTGTAACAAAAGGGCTTTGAACCTTATAATATTCGATTTAAAAGAGGAGGTAGATGAGGATACTTTAGCCATAGCCCAGACAGAATTACATAATAGATTACAAATTGAAACAATGTGTCTCACAGAAGCAACAAGGTTGGGGAAATTAACTGAGAATAAAGGAAGACTGATCTAATAAAGGTGAGCTCTACTGATCATAAGTATGACATACTTAGTGAAACCTCAAGTCTAAAAGGAACAGGAATATTCATAAATAAAGATCTCATTCCAGAAGATCAAGCAGAATTAAGAAAGGAGGTTCAAAAGGTAAAAGAAGCTAGGAAGGAAGGAAAATGGGCAATAATCAGAAATAGAAAGGCCTTTGTTCGAGATAGAAACCAAAAAGATAGTAATACGTAGCAATTCAACATGCTTCAGATTCTTTCTTGGAACTACCAAGGTTTTCCATGAACAAAGGCCCCAAGCTAAGTTGGATCTCAAATGATGTTGATATTATTTTGCTTGTTGAAACTTGGGAGCACGAAGAATCTAAAGTCCCTAACATAGATGGCTTTACGTTATGTTCTACCTAGAACAAGCGATCCTCCCGTAGAGGCATTGGGGAAATAGCTTGTTACATTAAGAAGAACATCTCCCCCCATGCTAGGATTTATAAAAACGACCCTTACAACCAATATAGTTGGATAGAGATCACTGACATTAATAATAAAATTACCTACATAGCAATACTTTATTCCCCCCCATCAATTCTAACTTCTATAAGAAGAAGAATCTAGATAAAAATAGTCCTTACAATGGTTTAAAGAATGATATTTCTAACCTAAGGAATGAAGGTAATATCCTTTTAATAGGTGGCTTTAATTCTCGAACTTCAAGTAACCAATCTATTATTCTAAGCAATCATTCCAACCCTATTCCTCTTTGGTTAGACGAAGACCCTACTCTGGCTAGTAGGTACAAAAAGAGCTCTAAAGACCTCAGGGAGAATTTGTTTGGGTCGAAGCTAGTCAAGCTCTGTAGTGCTCAGGATCTCATAATTTGCAACGGTGTAAAGAAGTGGCCCAACTCTAGCCAGATGACCTGCATCCATGGGTTTGGTAGCAGCGTGGTAGACTATGTTATTTCTAATCTCCCTTTATACAATGAAATAATAAATTTTGACATCTTAAATGACCATGAGCCTGACTCTGATCATAGGCCTTTACTTATAACTCTCAATTTTTTCATGCATAGATATCCCATAGAAAATAATCCTTATAGCCAAAAGAACTTAATATTTGATAGAAATAAAAATGATCTCTTTCTAATTGAATTAAAAACTAATTTGCTTCCTAACAAACTCTTCAAAAGGGTTTTTTGACAGCAGATCCCCCAAGCGCACCCCTGCTAGGTCAAGCCGACTTGATCGCGCCTCAACCTTCGGCTCTCAGCCATGGCCCCTCCGGAGGCTTCACCAGAGGCGACTGCTGCTCAATAGGCCTTCTCAGCTCTGGTTAGGTCCTTACCTCCCCAGAAGCCTCGCCCAACAATCTCCAAGTTCGTGAAGAAGCTCGACGTTTTGCAGGAAGTTAATCTGCCCCCAACTCTCCCTCATATGGCCGCTCTTGCTCTAGTAGAACGAGGTCTCATTGGGCAATTTACTAGGCTTTGGCCATCTCCAAAAACAGTACAAAGATGGTTTGAAAGGAATTGGTCCAATAAAATACAAGGCAAAATCTCCATTCGATTTTGTGGAAAAGGGTATTTTACCTTCCATTTTGAAACAAGAGAAGATAAAGACTTGATATTCAGGAATGGGCCCTATTTTATGGATTCAAGAGGCCTATATCTCAACAAATGGACTCCAGACTTCAATCTCAAGTTGGATATTCTAAGCGTTGTTCCTGTTTGGGTTCAGCCTCCACACCTCCCTATGCACTGTTGGGGAGACGAATTGGTCTGAGCTATTGGGAACATTTTGGGCAGATACATTGACCACAGTGAACCAAAAGACAACATGCAAGCTTGTACCTACATATGCATAAAAGTAGATCTAGGCAAAAGACTTCCAGAGGCCATCAAGCTCAAGGTGGATGACTAGACTCACATTCAGCAATTGGACTACGAACAGATTCCCTTCAAGTGCAAGGTATGTCATGAATATGGACATTTTGCTAATCATTGTACTAAATTAGTTGATGTAGAGAATACTTTGCAAGACAAACAATGGGAACCAGTTAAGAAAAAGAAAGCAGTCCCCACCCCAAAGCCAAACCCAAAAGTTGGCACTGCTCATAATCCTCCCATTCCATCCACCTCATCCCTCTCTAACTCCTCCCTACCCCTGCAGGACCAGCCCCACCCCCAACCACCTCCTTTGTCCTCCAACCCTTTCCATATTCTCACTCCCCCAGGGGATAATCCCCCCCCACCCCCAATCGATACCCCAGAATCCTCTCTCCCTCTGACACTCTCCTCCACCCTCCCTCCTAATCCACCCTCATCTAGAATCACCAGAAGTAACTCAAAGGAGCATGGTGCAACCTTAGACACTCAAAATAGAAATGGGCTAGGAAGGAAATCCACCAATACCCAGAAGGATATAGCCATGGGCACCCAGAATCTCATAGAGTCCTACATCTTGGGACAAATTGACAAAGATACAACAAATAAGGAGCAAGGAGGGTGAGAAACTCTCCATAATCCCCACATGAAATGATGAAAGTCCTTTCCTGAAACAGTAGGGGACTAGGGCACCCCTCCAAAATAATTGCCTTAAAAGATCTAATAAATCAACGGAAACAAGGAGTTGTATTAGTCGAAGAAACAAAGCAAGGGCAGCAAGAAATGAAAAAAAAACATAGCACATCATCAACAATACAAAGGAAACATTTGTGAATGAAGAGGATCCTCAGGGGGAATCGCAACGCTTTGGGACCAAAACACTTGGAGTATCACAATAGAAACAATCAATCAACACTAGATAAAGACTGCTCTGGAGAGCACTACAAATAATCAAAGGATAGTCATTTATAATGTTTATGCTCCAAACCATTATAGAGACAAGGAAGAATGTTGGGGCACTCTTAAAGAAAATATAGATGAAGAAGAAAATAGTAACATTATTCTGGGGGGAGATCTAAATCTCATTTTGCACTCCAATGAGAAGCAAGGAGGTTGCTTCTCTTCAGACCCCTATAGAAACCACTTGGAGACTATCATGCAGGACCACGACCTCGTTGATGTAGTCACAAAAAACTGTAGATTCACCTAGAATAATTGAAGGATGGGGAAAAACAACAGCATGGAAAGTTTGGATAGAATCCTGGTGAATGTCTCTCCTTTCCACCTTCTCTGCAGCATACGCCTTCACCCATCCCTTCGCAGCTTCAGATCACTATCCCACATCTCTGGCTCTTGAAACCCACTGCTCACTGGGGCCTATCCTCTTTAAGTACAATCCTCTGTGGAATGATAACTCAACAGTCAAAAATAGTATCCAAAGTAGTTGGCAACAGAACATAGAAGGATCGTCAGGATACATCTGCGAAAGCAAAATTAAAAGAGTCAAATATGCTCTAAAATATTGGGCAAAAAGGCACTACATGGAGCAGGAAAAAGAGAAAAGAGAGACCAAAGCCAAATTGGAGAACCTCCATAGCACAATTGAGGAGCATGGATTTTAGCAGGAAGATAAAGAGCGTAAAGACAAACTCTATTGTCAGCTATATCGCATCAATATAGTAGAAGAGCATAAATGGAGAATCAAGTCTAGGCAGCTATGGATGAAAGGAGGAGACAAAAATTCAACGTTTTGCCATAAGCAAACTACAACTCGAAAAATCAGGAACAACACTACCTCTATCATAGATAAAGAAGGCAATCTCCAAACCAGCCAAGGTGCTATCAAACAGATAGCTTCATATCACTATAGAGCCCTCCTAACAGAAACTAAAGAAGTGGAAGATTATGCAGACCTACTGAAATACCTTCCTAGTGGGATCAGCAAAGAAATCAATGACAACTTGAACAAGGAGATAGAAGAAGAAGAAGAAATAAGAGGAGCCATCTAGGCTCTCCAACAAGAGAAAGCTCTTAGACCGGATGGCTTTCCAATATGTTTCTACAGAGCTCACTGGGGAATTATTAAAAAGGATCTTATCAAAATGACGAAATGGATCCAGTGCAAAGGGAAAATTGGAGGCTATACCAATTCCACCTACCTAGCCCTTATCCCCAAAGAGAATCGCCCCACGACCTTCTCCCGTTTCCGACCCATTTCTCTTTGCAACTCCTCTTACAAAATCCTCACAAAAATTTTAGCTACCCACCTCAAACCTCTTCTTCCTTCGCTCATCTCTGAAAATCAAGGTGGGTTTCTGGCCAACAGACAAATCTCTGATTCAATCCTTCTTTTTCAAGAATAAATCCATTCCAATCACTTTAGAAAAGAAAAAGGGTTCATCCTGAAGCTAGATTTGGCTAATGCCCTCGATAGGGTAAGGCACTCCTTTCTAATTGTTGTCCTTAAGAAAATGGGCTTTGCTGCACCCCTCCTTGATCTCATCAAAGCCTGTATCACGGGGCCTTGGATTTCCCCCCTTGTTAATGGTAGGCCTGGACCTCCCTTTCAATCTTCGAGAGGGCTGAGACAAGGCTGCCCTCTCTCCCCTTACCTGTTTATCTTAATGGTTGAGTCTTTCAGCAAAGCTTTAGATTACAAGAGGCGAACTGGTCTCATCACTGGCATAAAGTTCAAGAACGGAGTTAAAAACATAAATCATTCCCAGTTTGTGGATAACACTCTGTTAATAGGAGGGGCATTTGTCATAATAGCCCATCATTTCAAAGCTCTTCTGGACAAATATATGAGTTATTCAGGAGACATGATCAACCATTTAAAAGGCTACATCTATGGTTGGCACGCAACAGCCCAAACCCTCCACAATATAGCCAACACTTTTGGGGTTCCTTGCAAACTAAATTGGGAATGCTTCACTTACCTGGGAATGCCTGTGAGCATTGGGCCCTTAAAAGCTAAAATCTGGAACACAATTATAGATAAAATGAAGAGGAAAGTGCAACAGTGGGGTTCTACATGGCTTAACCCGACAGGCGGTCTTGTTCTCCTAAAATCAGCGCTCTCATCTCTTCCGCTTTACCAATTCACACTAATGCAGCTCCAGCCATCTTCCGTAATAAAATGGAAAGTATTCTCTGCCATTTTCTTTGGCAAGGGGGGAAAAATGAGAAAAAGAAGTTCAATCTTGTTAGCTGGAAGCAAGTAATTCAAGGCTAGGATTGTGGAGGACTCAGAATTAGATCTCCCAAGCTCTCAAATTTGGCTTTTTGAGGCAAGATCGTGTGGAGAATAATTAGTGAACAACCGGCATGGTGGAAAAGAGTGCTAGAAGTCAAATATCTAAGCTGCCCAAGGCAGCAGCTTTTGGACTGCGAAATACCCACTAGAAACAATTCAAAATTTGGAAACTATGCAAAAAAACAATCCCCTTTTTGGCCCAAAACACCTCCAAGGTCCCTAAGGGAGGCGGCAATATCAAAATTGGAGCAGACAAAATAATGGGAATCAATCTATCAGCAGTCAACTAGATACGGATAAAATCCTTCTCTTTCTTCACAACAAAGGAATACATTATCTGGACCAAATCTCGCAATGGGACACCTACTCGTAGATATGGATGGGATGGACTTTTCCACCCATACCCATAGATCTTAAGGAGAGCTTCGATAATCTTCAAACACACCTCCACAATATTGTCCCCATTATTAAAAACAGCATCAATAGTTTTCAATGGGATCCTATAGGCTCTAACTATACAATTCAAGCTGACCACCAATATTTGTGCAACAAAGATCATCCTGCTCCTGCTTGGACACACTAGAAAATTGTATGGAAGTTCAAGGCCATCCCTAAAATCAAATTCTTCATCTGTACCCTCTTGAAAGGAAAAATTCTCACCACTGATAATCTGCAAAAGAGAGGTATAGCAAGACCTTCTCGATGCCCAAACTCTCAAGAAGCAAAAGAAACCATCCAGCATCTCTTTATCACCTGTCCTTTTGCAATTTCTTGCTGGAGTGGAATAACCCCCAACGACCATCTCCCATGGAATCCCCAAAACTCCATTGGCGAGGTTCTGAATCTCTGGAAGAAGAGTTACCCCTAGTAGAATAAGAAGAACAATATAGCCAAACAGATCTGGGATGCTCTCCCTTATGCCCTTCTGTGGAAAATTTGGCTGGAAAGCAACCGTATGATATTTCAAGACAAGGAAACCATATAAGGCATCTCTATAGCAAGGCAAAAAGTTTAATGTTAGAAACCATTTCTGCTAAAAATCTGAAGAAAATTGATGTTGATGGCCTCTGTGTTGAGGAAAGGGATTTTATCAGCCATTTGTTAGATAGAAACAATAGCAATCAAATAGAAAGTAATGCCAGCATCCAGTTCGGCATCCCCAAGCATAGTTGGAAAATAAGAGCCAAAGAAGAAGAATTCTCAAGCTGGCTCTGAGGCTGCAATCTCCACTATCTCTTCTTCGATGGAGCTTCTAAATCCAACCCAGGAATAGCAGGTGCAAGAGGAGTTATTTACAATCCCAGCGGTAGAATTATAGCCACTTATGAGTGGGGACTTGGTTCCTTATCCAACAACAGGGCAGAATCTCTTGCCCTCTTTCAAGGACTAAACCAACTCCAAAAACTTGGAATTAGCAACGTGATGATTTTTGGAGACTCAGCCACTATCATTAGTCTCATGGTTTGCAATCGAAAGGCATCCAATATCTTCCTTCAGCAAACGATTAACAGATGTCAAGCACTAACCCGTAAAAATATGGAACTTCAATTTTTCCATGTGCTTTGTTCTCTCAACAAAGAAGCTAACATTTGTGCCAATAGAGCTTGTTGCAAACCCAAAGGAAATCTTCTCTGCAATAACGTTGAGTCCCATCATCATCTCCCATAACCAAATCTCCCATCATGATCTGTGGCAATTCCTCTCACCCTGTCCTCCGCAGCATCTTCTTGGGATTTTTTGATAGACACCTGCATCGTTATACCTCCACGAAATCTATGATTGAGATTTCCTCTACTCCCTTCAGTCCTGTCACCCTTTCCACTCTATCTCGATTGCCTCGATCCCCTCACTCCCGTGATCCCCTCCTCCTCTCTCTCGTGAATCCGCGCCTTCTTTTCTGTGGTCTTCAACCCATAAATTTGAGCATCCTCCCTCTTTCCAGCGCACCGAATTTTCTCTGATATTTTGTGCGACCCTCTGCTTTTGTTCAACGGCCCCCTGCTTGGCTGGGACCTTGGTCTCCGCTGTCTCCCCAGCCTGATGTTGCTCTACGTTTCATCCTCACCTGCATCTCCCTTAGCTCTCTATCCTGCACTCTATCCTCCTCCTTCCTCCGCGGTGTCATCCCTTTTTTCTCCCTTTCCTCGACTCTGAAAGGTTATCCCCTCAGTTTCTCTGACCATCAGGGCGATCTCCAATCTAGTCCATCTTTGTCTCCATTGACAAGATAGGATTCCTTTTACTTGCCAGGTCTTTCTCATTCCAATCAGTGTAGTAAGACAGCATCCAACATCCACGATATGACAAGAAATGAAGACTACCTGCATTGTGCTGATCTACAGGCGGAACTAGAGAAAATCCGTGTGCATCAAAGACTTCTGGATGCTAAAATTGATTCCCATGCTAGATTGACCAGTGAGAAATATGAAGCAGATCTCAACCTATTCCTTCACAAAGTCTTCTCACTCTAGGAACAATTTAATGATTTGGCCAATAAATGCAGCCATGTTCAGGGATCAATCGAAATCCTTAAGTACATGATGGATAAAAGGAATGCACCTAGCACCAATTCTTCAAGTCTCAAGAATGTTAAAGTTGACAGCAAGCAAGAAGATTCCACTGCACGCCAGATCAGCCATATTAACATAGATTAAAGATGTATTGCAGATATTGCTTACTTTTGTCTCAGTTTGTTAGAATTTTTACTTGCTCTTGTTTTCCAAAAGTCAGAAATGACAGACGCAAAGGGGAATTTTATACTCCTAATCATCTCCTAGCTTCCCCTTCGAGCTCAAAGCCTTGTATCACAGGAGCTCAGTCTCCCAATCTTTTTTTCGAAATATAAATAGCAACCGATTATGTAAAAAAAACAAAAAAACTAATTTGCTTCCTTTATCTAGTATAGACAACATAGAAGACCTCTATCATAATTTTACTACAACCCTCTCATATTCTACTAACAAGTTCTCAATTGAAGTATCAAATAATAAAATAAATAGAAAAACCAACCCATGGTATGACAAAGATTTTAAAAGTGCGAGGAGAGAAATTAAGGAAGATGTTGATGAATCTCTTAAAATGGGCAAGATAAAAATATACAAAGCCCTAACTAAAAGGAAAAAGAGTTAGTACATTCGTAAAAGACAAGAGAATCTCTTACATCTCTCTAAGGTAGCTCCTAAGAAATTTTGGAGGCAGATTCTGAATAGGAAAACTAAAGATAATAATAAAATTGCTTTACACGACTGGAATTCCTATCTTAAAAAGCTTTATGAATCTCCAAATGTCATGGATAACATTGAAACCCTTCTCACAACAAAAGAAGTTTTCTCATTAGAAGACATTGATTTTGGGGTTAACTGCCTAGCAAATGGGAAAGTTATGGGCATTGAAGGTTACCAGGCAGAAATCTTAAAAATTGGAGGTCCTGTCCTCATCCCCCACATCCACAAGCTTTTAAATCAAGCAGTCAAGCAAGGGTTCCCTAAACCATGGACTAAGAGCCTCATTATCCCTATTTTTAAAAGTGGGGATACAAATAACCCCTCTAATTATCGGACAATTATGATCGCCCCTCACTTAGCCAAGTTATATGGTATTATTTTGGAAAAGAAGTTGAGCATATGGCTTGAAAGTGAAGGTAAGCGGGCTAAAGGCCAAGCGGGTTTTAGGGCATCACTCAACAACAGACCACCTCGTTACGCTTAGGATCATTATGGAGGAATGTAGTAATGATAAATCCAATCTCTTTTGTTGCTTTGTGGACTTTAGAAAGGCTTTCGATACAGTTCCTAGAAACAACCTTTGGAATAGATTAGAAGAGCTAAAGGTTCCTTTCGAGTTGAGAGTTGCCGCTATAAGGTTATACGAGAATGTAATTGCCAAGCTAAAAAGCAATTACAGGTGGTTGAAAGATATTAAATGTAATATCGAAGTTAAACAAGGTTGCCCCCTCTCCCCTACCCTATTTGGCATTTACATCGACAAGCTTGAAGGGTATTTAGAGGAAGCAGGATGTGCTGGCACGATCTTAGCTGGGATAGTCATCATCCTTCTTCTCTATGTTGATGATATCGTTCTTCTCGCAAGGTGCCCATCTGATCTTGATAAGCAACTTAGGCTTCTTAAGGATTTATGCTCTACCATGGGTGTGACTGTTAACATTGACAAAACAAAAGTTATGATTATCAAATCCAAGAAGGACACTTATGCTAATTTTATGTATGACAATAATAACTTGGAGGAAGTGTATTCTTACAAGTACCTAGGAATTGATATTCATCACAAGCTCAACTAGAACTATAGTATTGAGAAAAGGATTAATGGGGGGTGGAAAACTTATTTTGGTCTTGAAAATAATTGTAAAACAGCAAACCTCGTAATGTGGGATAAAAAGAAGCTTCTCTTTGAAACTTTAGTCACTCTTGTTATCTTATATGGATGTGAGGTCTGGGGTTGCAGCATCTCTAGAGAATCCTGGAGAAAGATTGAGCAAATCTAGAAGCGTTTTATAACGTATAACCTGAAAATTAAAAGCAATACAACCTATCCTATTCTCCTTATAGAAGTAGGTCTTTCCCCTATCGAGAGCCTAGCTACGACTAGGCTTCTGGTGTACAAGCACAAACTCAATAACATAGGAGACCATAGACTTCCTAAGCTAGCTTTAAATTCCATCCAAAACCACCTAAGGCTCAAGCGGGGGTGGTATAAAGACACGAGGGCCTGGTTAAACCATTGGGAGATCAACGAGAATGATGCATTGCAAAACATTAATAACATTAAAGATATTGTTACTTCTAAGTTCAAAGAAAAAATGTGGTGTGAGAAAGATTTAGCAGTTAAAAGAAAATTAAGTTATTATAAGAAGGTCATCAACCCCACCTTAGAAGATCAAAAGTATCTCTCTTTTAACTAGCTCAAAGAAGAAAATTAATATAGCAAATATTAGAACGAACTCTCATGAGCTCCATAGTGAAATTGGTCGTTGGGCAGTTCCTAAAGCACCATGGATGGAGAGGATCTGCCATCTCTATGAGAATAGGAACATCAAGGATGAAAACTACTTCCTCTTAGAGTGCCCCGCGTACAACCACATTAGATCTCAGTTTTATAATCTCTATCGCAATATTGACCTTCCTAGCCTTTTACGACGTCAAAATTATAGTGAGCTTGGGAGGCTTCTCTCCAAGCTTTTTGAGCATAGGAATAAAATCTTAAATCAAACTAAATAATTTGTTTCTTTAGGTCCGATAAACCAAAGTTTGGTCTCAGTGAACGTTAACCATCATCATCATCATCATCTTCAT
>APFE030221482.1:79442-97704 GCA_000404065.3 Pinus taeda
AATTTTCAAAAAATCGAATTACAAGGTTTTACAAGACTTTGGTTTTAAAATCTTTTGACTTCTAGCAATCGGAAGATCGCGAAAATGGAATTATCGGAGTTTGTTGACAATGTTGTGATTGAGAACTTGCGATGCGATGTAGCATCGCGTTATAAATTTATTTTTTTTATTTATATTTGTTTATATAAATTTTAATTTAATTAAATATTTATATTTTATAATAATTAATTTAAATTAATCTAAGATTTAATATTAAATATCAATTTTTTTGGGAGTTGTCTATAATGCGACTTTTTGGAGATTCCGGTGATGGAATCCGGCGGAAGAAATGAGGTTAAATCTTGATTTTTAGCAGTTAAAATGGTTTTTTAACTGCATATTTGGATTCAGCCTCCTGGAAAACCCCTGGGAGCCATTGATTGTGCAGAAACTAGCTATCAAATTTGGGATTCCAATGAATTGCTGCCGGATTTTGACCGGAAAAATCTGTCGGAAAGGCTTTCAAAAAGTCGCGTTATAGACTACTGCATTTTTTTGTTTGTGAGAATAATTTCGGCAAAATCATATAAAAAATCATTTGTCGACGCTTTCGAACCAACCACTAACTAATCAAATTATGAAGTTGTCTAAAGTGTATTTTCTTATTTAAACTATACGTATTTTGATAAAAATAAAAAATATAAACTACAACCATTTTGACATTCTGGGTTTTCGAGATTAGTAATCTATTTGAAAATTGGAGTAAATTACTGAAATCTTGATGCTTCATGATTTGGTTGTACAAGTAAAAAAAAATGAAAAATGTTAGTAATAACTAACTAGGGGTTAATATTTAAAATAAATGCATTATTGAACTAGTTTAATTACAAAAATGGAATATTGTACATTTTATGCATTTTTAACCCAGACGACATAAATTATTAGACTCCAAAGGAGTGTTATTTACAAACTAGTTGACCAAATGAGGTCAAACAAGCATCAATGGGAAGCTTATAAAAAATCGATTTTAACAACGCAATCAAAACAAGAATCTAAAGAAAATGAAAAATTAACAAAATCATAGGATAATCAACTAAATAAAAATCCTAAAAGGCGTTTAGCCAAAAAAATTATAGAAAGGGTCCCCATTATTTGAAGTGAACAAGTCAAAAATGGGGGGTTGTGTTTTACCACAACAGAACCACGTCCCAAACACTGTTACTAACTATGGATTCATACTCCTCCACCAAAGCATCAACCCAAATCGGTTGTTGCACTGCTTCCCCAAAGGAAGATGGCTCAGTCTCAACACATTCCCCAACAAGGGCCATGTATCCAGTATACCTCTCAGGTTACCTCCTTTGTCTGCACTGAGAAGATGGTGCTCCCACATTCTCTCTCGCATCGTGCAACAATTTGTCAGTTTCCTTTGTGTGCTTCCATCCATCTCTAGAAGACTATGCTTGAGTGGATGTCTCCACTCCTGGAACCTCTACATGCGGCTGCTCCACATCAGTCTGAGGCTCCTCCTTAGGAACCACTAGATCCTCCACAACCTGTAGTTGGTGCTCCCTCTCAAGGGAAACTCGCATCGCCTTCTGCTCATCAAACTTGAGATCTCTGTGAACCACTATCCTCCGACTAGTAGGCAAGTACACCCGATAGTTGTGAGGTGTATCAGTGTACCCCACAAGTATCCCCAACTCTGCTATTGACTCAAGATTATTTCGTGCATCCTTTGTCACATGGAAATATAGCGATGAGCCAAATATCCTGAAGTGACCCACATCTGGTCTCTTACCAGAGAAAGCTTCCTCTGGTGTCTTCATCCCAAGCATGTGATGCAGGATTCTATTCTACAAATAGATTGTTGTGTTGCATGCCTCAACCCACAAGTGAAGTGGTAGGCCTTGGTCATGCAGCATCGCCTGTGCTGCCCCTACAATAGTTCTGTTCTTCCTCTCGGCCACCCCATTTTATTGTGGGTTAATTCCTTCCGCTGCACAGAAGTCTTTAAACTCTCAAGAGACATATTCTCCACCGTTGTCACTTCTCAAGGCCTTGATCTTCTTCCCTGACTATTTCTCGACCAAAGCTTTGAACTCACAAAACTTTGAGAAGGTTTGATCCTTCTTCTGCATGAAATAAATCCAACATTTGCAAGAAAAATCATCAATGAAAATCACATAATACCTTTGCTTCGTTATGGATGTCGTCGAGAATGGTCCACACACATCAGTATGAACTCGCTCTAAGATAGCCTTTGCTCGACTGTCTCTATAATGAAAGGAAGAGTTGATGTATTTTCCCAAGGTACAACCTTTGCATGTGTCAACTTGCTCAAGTTTACCTTTGGGGAGTCTTGTAGATATCTGTTGCATTATCTTCAAAGCCCCATGATGCAAATGGCCCAACCGCCTGTGCCACAACTCACTAATGTCTTGCCTTTGTACCAATTCTACTTTCATACTCAATGTTGCACAATCATCTACCTCTAGTTTCTAGAGATTCTTCACCCGAATCCCTATCCTCTTGGTCTAACCTATGTCTATGTGTCTTAGGAATGCCTTTCCTTTACTGAAGACAACATCGTAGCCTTTGTCCTCCAACATCACGACCGATACCAAGTTCTTCTTCATTCCAGTCACATACATCACATTTGTCAAGGTGATAGGAACTCCACACTCCCTCTTAAAAGCAACATGCCCACTCCTGAAAAACTATACTTTCCGTCATCACCCATCTCTATGCGCATCTTAAGGTCTTTCTCCTCCAAGGTAATGAATAAAATTTTATCATCGGTCATGTGGGATGAGGCTCCACTGTTAATATACCAGACACAACCCATCATCGATGACGCCATGCATGCGATGAGGGTAAAGTCCATTTCGAACTGAGAGGCTAATACCTCACCTTCTGATCCTACTGAGGATCCCTTCTTGGACTTCTCCGATGGGCAATTAGTCGCATAATGTCCCATCTCAATTTGAAGTATGATATGAATTCGATTTTCACCTGTAACCCCGAACTTCATTCTCTTCTCTGTATATTGTTCATAGCTCCAATAAACTTGTCTCTGATACCATGTAGAAATTCTACAAATTCTCTACAAATCTCGCTCTGAGACCTATGTAGAAAATCTGACTGTAGATTAACCCGATAATGCAATATACCAAAGCAAAATATTATAATCTACTTCTACTGTCAATTTTCTTTGTGGAAGCTTAAAGATCGAGCAAGAATCGATTTGAACACATATAACCAGAAGAAGAAAAATCAATGCACATGAAACACAGAAAATACTCAGGGCAAAGCCTCAGCTAAAAACCCCATTATCTATATTATCATACAAGGTGGAAATACATAGAGATTATACAAAGCCTTAGCTCTCACAGCTAGCCAACTCTCATACAATCCTCCTGGATGCTCACAGGCAATCAAAGCTTCTCACAAGCCTTCTCCTCTACCCTCCAAGCTCCTATTTCCTTGCACAGTTTCCCCTGGGTGATCCTCATGTGACCAAGTGGAAGACTTTCAACCAAGTCTCATACTGATCTCACACCCTGTCAGAAATGTGCAATCCTCCTGTGCCTTAATCCTTCTATATGCATGAGCTTCCTTTATAGGAGAAAACATGCAACTGAAAGTACATTGTCCTTGACATTTAGCTCAACTGGGTCTTTCTCAGAATAAACATGCATGAGTTTCTGATGAGGGAATCTTCAGTTATCTGGAGTACACTGCTTGAGTGCATGCATGTATCAACTGACTGATAACTCACAATCAGTTCCTCAAATAGTTTGGAACTAATTTAACTCAACTTAACTCAGAAAACTGAGCTAACTAATTACAACTCAATTATAACTCAATCTTATCTCCTTAATGTAAGGCTTATCTCCTTAATTTAAGGGATAACTCTTACATGACTTCAGAAAGACTTCTAACTTGAATTTCTCCAACTAATTAATCTATAATGAATTAATTAATTTTTTCCAAGCAGCTGGTGAGACTAAATTCAAATTTTAATTCAAGGACAAATTAAAATTGGAATATTCTTGTTGCCACATTTCAATACTAACCTGATGGAGTGACTTGATAAAAAGTTATATTGTTTTCATAATCTTTGAGATCTATCTGCTTCTTTGAGTCTAAGCCTTTGATGAAAGTTTGGTGTCATGATGCTGATAGCCATATGTTTATGATCTAACAAATCTGATGTTGCATGACTCTACAAGAGACAGGTTACTTACATGAATGAAGATGAATGATGCAGATCCCCAATCAGAGGGAGAAACACTTCTCAAGATAAGTACCCTTATTACTATTTGTATTCTTTGTAGTTGAAGTATGATTTATGTGCATCTAACAGTATTGATCTACAACAAAGTCTTAGATCTGAAGCCCATTCAAAAATTAGGGTTTATTCTCTGGTCGCAGTCACATATCTAGGAGATTTCGTCACTCATTGCATGCATGATAAGGCCTATACAACGTCTAGACAGCTATAGTTTCTCCCATGCTAACTTGAAGAGAGTGACCATAGGTTTGACTATTGTTGACCATCATCTGAAGCTTTCTAAAGCTGCCTTAACTCTGAATCATGATGTCCCTGACATAGTCTGCCACTGTTAACTAATTTCTAAGTTGTTGAGTTAAATTGTTGATCATATAATGAATTATTGTGCATGAAGTCAATGGTCACCTAGAAGATATCAATACCACAGATGTATTACAGATAATAGCAAGATCTGCTAGTAGGAAAAGCTTGAATGTTTTCTGTTAGAGTCGGTCTGCTTAGCCCTCCGTCAGAGATCAAAACCTCTTTTGTTGCATTTCATTTTTAGGAGTCCCGCCCAGTCATCTGCATTCCATTAGGCGCATGGATCATCTGACGAGAGTGGTTTTCCTCATGTCCCTCATGTTATTTACCTGCTGGTTCATGTTTGTTCCTTTAAAAAGGCATATACAATCTTCTTTTCATTAAAATTTGCAAAATGTTGTCTTTAGGGTTTCATGGTCAATTAGGTCAGGTTTCCTTTAGGGTTTTGTCAATAAATGTGTCGAAATGTCCAATAATCACCAGCAAGCCATGAGGAGGTTTCCTTATCAATAATTTCATCACCAAGTGCTTGACAATGTGTTTTCCCTCAAAACTCTATTTTGAGGAAAAAATAGAGTATTTAGTTTTTATTGTGTAAAATCATGTAAATTTTGTTTTTCTCATTGTAAATTTCTTCATCTACACCCTGGTTTCTTTCCTTAGCCTAAGAAGCTCCAACACCTGCAAAAAAAAAAAGCAAAGTTCACCTCATTTAGTTCATCAACAAAGCCAAAAGGTGAAAAAGTCCAAAAAACAGAGTTTGAAATCAAGTCATTTTGAAAACATTGTAAAAGTGGGTTTCATGAGCCAAAACCTTAAAAGCTCTTGGTCTATAAGCTATTCCTTCATGTCATAAGCTCATTTGCAAAAGAGAAGCAAGATAGAGCAAATTTGATGAGCAAGTGACAAGTTGGGAAACTTTGGGCGAAAATTGCTTGGCGCGGCGCACTGAGCAGGAGGCGCGGCGCACTGGGTGTGAATACGCAGTGTTATTTTGCACAGGCGCGGCACATTGGGCGCACTACGCGGCGCACACAGCTAAAGGCCCGAAACTGCTAACAATTGCTCCAAATTGCCAAAAACAAGCACGGATTTGCCAGGTAGAGTCTTCATCTTTGTGTTTCATCCAAGTTTGTGCTAAGGTATGGTGGTTGATGGATGGTAATGGTTAAAATAAAAACATCAAACCCTACCTTTTAAAATACTTCAAGGAAACTTGCTGCTAGGGTTTCAAATCATTGTTTTGTCACCAAGCTCCTTCCCTCATCTCATTTGTCTTTTGATTTCATCATTCCCTAAGTTCCCCTATCCCCCTAAGTTCATTAAATCCCCTACCCCAAATCCCCTTTCCCAAATTTCCTAATGTAAAATCCCCAAACCCTAAACCTATACAAAAACTCCTAACCCTATACAAAATTCCCATAACATCCCATACTTCCCTAACTAAGTTTACCCAACATTCCCAAATTTCCCACTAGTTTTCCCCTCTCCTAATTGTCCCTTGTTTCACTGTTTTCCTCTTGGTGACAGAGGTCAAGCACATCACCAAAAAGTAGTCCAACACAGTTTTCATACATCAGCACCTGTTTCTTCAAGCCAAGTTGTCTATCAGCAGTTATGGCATCCGATCTTTCATCTGATTATGAAGTGGAGACCCAAAGTGAGTCACCCATGGAGGAAAATGCACCTCGGAGGCCTCATAGAGGTGGCAGACATATCAGAGAAGAACCAACCACCCTTACTGAATTACAAGCTTGCCCTCTTGCCATCTCTTATTTCCAGCGTCAGTCATGTTATGAATTTTGTGAGAAGGTTTCTAGTACTCAGTTTCATCATGAGCTGGCCCGCTTGTTTGTATTGCATTTACATGGTGATCAGGCCACTCTAGCTGGTGTCACTTTCACGCTAACACCAGAGTCCATTTCATTAGCAACCGGCATACCCAACATTGGAGAGCCATGGAACAAGAGGCAGAAAATTGACCGGCAGCACTATGAATCGTACATCATGCCCAGCTTTATGAGACAACTCAGGATAGTGTTTCCTTTTCGGTACCTCAAGGATGAATATGCTCCTTTAATGAAATTGATCATGAAGTATTTTAGTTGTGAGGGCTGGTTCTCCCGCTTGTACACTTATCACATTAGACTCCTGATGCATTTTACCTGGGTACGGATGATGAACATCCCTTACTTCATGTGCTGAAACATAGAGAGGATGACCACCCTTGTGCAGCACAAGACCCCTCAGCAGCAGTTCAACAGTATTTACCATTTTGCTCTCATCAAAATTTTGGTGGTTCATCAGCTTGGATTACAGGGCATTACTTGGGATGATTTCATTTTGCGTGAGTTTTTCAGAGCTTCACAGGGACCTTCAGAGGTTGGGCATGAGACAGGTGGATCCTCCTATCAGCATGAAGGCCATGAGACTAACACTGCTACTATGCCAATTTTCATTACTTATCAAAAGGGCACTAGACAATTATTTGCAGTAGCAAAGCGAGTGTTATCTCCACCTGGGGTGGAAGGGGCCTCGCTTCCGACATCGGCACCACAGGTACAGGACAAAGGCAAGAGGCCAATGCAGGACGAGGGGCCTTCAAGTGAGCGAGAGACTGATTTTATTCTCATTCAGAATGATGTTATAGATGTGGGCCCGCAAAGTGCAAAACTCAAGGAAATCATCCAAGAGTAGCAGACAGAAATCAAAGCCTTGTCCCTCAACTTGGATAGGGCTAAGTGGATCATAAAATACTTGGAGCAGAGGAACAAGCAGCTTGAATATCAGCAAGCAATCATGGAGTTAAAAAACATCCGGGAGAATCGCCAAGCTGCCCAAAGGAGGAGGATTGAATTCACTTCATTGGAGCAAGAGATTAATGATGATCGAGAGTCTCGGCTCGAGAGAGTCAACATCCACTTAGAGAGACTGTTGGACAAGGCCGATAGGGACAAATCATTGCTGAGACACATGGCTTTCCACAACATGGCACGGAACAAGGTTTGCAAGGCACGAATAAGAAATTTAAAGGCAAAACTAAGGAAGGCATCAAAAAGGCAAAAGAGGAAAAAAGAGCATGATCGACTCCAGATATTGGCCGAGGCATCCTTGGCCCATCATAGCTCTTGATAGAGAAGGTCTAGCCCAAATTTCAAGAAATTTGGAGCAATTTTTGCATTTTGAAAATTTTTGCACTAAAAAACAGGGTTTTCCTCCCTATGCACCGTGCCACGTTGCGCACAGTTTTGCTAGAGGGCTCCAAATCACAAAAACTTTGCATTTCTGGATTTGGCATAAAAAAATATGGTTGCTTGTTCATGGCCAAGAAATTTGGGCAAGTTTTGGGCCCTCAAAGAGGTAAAAAACACTCAAAAAATGACCTCACTGCCCCTATTTTGACACACAGGAAGCAGTCTTGGGAGATTGGATATTTGGAGGGGCAAATGGACACCAAATCCAGAAATTCCACTTGGGTTGTGTTAAACAGACATGGTGAGGGAGAACAATTAGGAAAGATAAAGCATGCGATACATTTTATTAACAATCTGATATACATTTATAGTACATTTGGTGACCGTTGGGATTCGCATCCCAAGGTCTCTTGGACTGCTTTGTCCATTCGACTTCCACGCTAACCCTTTAGGATTAGGTGTCCAACATTCCCCCCCTTAATCCGAAGGGTTATGTATGAGTCCAAGAAAAGAGAGCTGTAATACAAAATGTGCAATAATGCATGGCAGCACTAGGCTGAATGTGCTCTATGAAATGTTGGTATAATAGGGCGGTGGTTTAAGGATGGCCACCAACACTGGAATGCTTAGTGCAGTTCCCGGAACTCTTCCAAAACTGGCAAGAAGCTGTAAGTCTTCTGCTAGAGGAAGTGATTCTATCGTTTTAAAGAGGGAAACCTTCAACCATAAAAGGGAGGCCTCACCCCGCATAAAAGGTAAAACTTCAACCTGAAAAGGGAAGTCTCAACCTGTGATGGTTTAAGGATGACCAACAACTCTGGAATGCTTATGCAATTCCTGGAACTCTTCCAAAACTGGCAAGAAGCTGAATTCTTCTGCTAGAGGAAGCGTCCCATATTTCCGACTAAAGGCATGTTCAGGCATCTTTGTCTCTAGCTGCTACAACTCTGAAACTGGTGTGGCAGGTTGTGGCTCAGGCTCGCTTGATGTGGCTTTGAAGCTTGTAGATGACATCAAGCGAGCCTCAAAATCAGCTCCAAATTTGCGTTATGCATAGAGAATCAGGCACGGCACATAGAGGAAAAATTGCCAGTTTGACCCAGTTTTGCTCTGTTTTTCGTTCAGTTTTGCCTAGTTTGACTTTTTTACTTTCATAATGGAAAATCTATGTTTTAATTTGATAAAAATTGATGGATCATGATGTAAATATGTTGGATTTTTACTTGTAGAGGTAGATTCATCAGTTTAGAGGTTGTTTCAAACTAAATGAATCAGTTTCCTTGTTTATAGAGGCATGCTGTTATGTTTCCTAGATTCCAGTTCTCAGTTTAGGATCAGTTGGATCAGCTCCTAAACATGTGAGCTCTACCCCTAGAGGCAAGGAGGAGCTATTTTTGTCTATATTATGTTGTTTTTCAGTCATTAGCATGGTTGGACTCTTGAGAAAGCCTTGAGCTTCATTGTACATTCATATTTTCATTTTGGCTAAGGAATTGAGACCAGGGTTTGCAACACTCTTTGGGATTCATGTGGCAATTTGTCTTGGTATAGTGCTTCTCTTTGTTATTGTGATTTTTTTTATGTATGCCATTATCTATCTTATGTCTTCTGAACCAAACAAACAAGAGTGTAAGTAGAATACATTGAAAATGCAATGCTCTACTTGAAATTTGCTTTAGTTGTTTGATGTTTTCAGTTGTTTGGGGAGGATTCATGATTTCCCTTTCCCTCTTCAACACCTCAACTATATTTTCCCTCCACCTCATTCAATTTTAAGTGCCAAAACAATTGCCTACCTTGCCCCATCGAGATCCCTGTAGAACTGTGCCTCATTCTCCGCACCCAAAACTTCCCTTCTCAACCGAGCCAATAACTCATCAATTCATTCAAAAACCTCTTGCACACATATACCTAGCCTAAAATCAGAAGATATTTTAGTCATCTCAAGCCCCGTAGATCATCATTCATTGAGTTGACCCGGAGAGAGCCCTCTCCTGTCCTCGTAGGGCTAGCTATGAGGCTGAGCATGGTTTGATGTGGACCTAGAAGCTTACCTTTTCAGCCTGAGGTAAATCTAGGCTCTAACATTTTCCATAACATGAACATGCAAATTGAGGTGACCAGGACATATATATAAATATGTCACTATGTTTCTGCTACAAGAGGTTGGCATGATTTGGCATCACTGATATATATGAAAAGTGTTTTGACATGATGCTTGGCAATAATTTTGAATTGATTATTGAGATTTTATTTGACTATAGATATCTCTATGATAACAATTTGGACTTGACCTGATCTCTTGTGATTTGATTTGACGATTGTTGATTTTCCCTGATATTAATACTCTGAGGGCGTGGACTTATGTGGGCATGTGTAAACTGGCCTCCTTGTTCTTAGAACAATGGTTGAAATAATGATAGTTGTGACTCAACATGAAAATGGAACCTACATGACTCATCCTTGATGTATGTATTTGCACCTAGCGACATAAACAACTTATGTAAATCTTATGAGAATGACTTGATAAAGTTCAGATTGATATTTCATGACTAATTACAACTTATTGGCATGATGAAGTCATGATTTGATATGAGCTCCACCTGTCTCCTGGTTGAAAGTATTAATACTATGATAATGATGACTTTGATAATGATCATGATCTTGCTTCTAAACATTTATGAGTTGATTTTTTTTGTTGATGGTACAACATTGAGATATGTAAGGATGATTATGTTGGCTTAACAAGGAATTATGCTTAGAGCATTGCAATCCAGATATGTCTAGATTTGACAATTATCTGATGAAGTCAAGATGATGAGTTCCAAGGTATGGATTTGATATTAATTATGATTTTGGTTTTATATCCTGATGATATACTTCTGACAGGTGATGAGCCTCTCATAATCTTAATCAGAGGGTATGGCTTATGAAGCCCAAAATAATGTATCATGGCATGATGAATTGAATCCTGAAATTTGGGAAAGAAATTCCATATTCCAAAGCTATTGGAAAAAAAAAAAAAATGAATAATGAAAATTGAAAATCCTTGGATACTCTAATTTGAAGTTCAAGATTTTGTTGAACTTGACATGGCATACAACGGTTGAAGCATTGATGTTATGTTTTGAACATCCATCTATATATGTATGATGTTCATAGAAACTTAATGAATTCATGAGTGATTTTCTTCACTCACATAGAGTTGCCACCAAACATGCTTTGAAATATTTTCATGAGGTGTTCTATTTTGAGAATGAGATATTTCTCCTATGATATGTATCTGCATAGATGTATTGTTGATATTTGAGATTATTGTTGATAAGCACATTTCGATGTTTTTTAGTATGTGATCTGCCATGACATCTTGGATGAGAGGTCCATAGCATGATCAAGGATGATCGTGATGTTGCTAGCATGAGGAAGGATCGGTGTAGTAGATTTGACGTGAAAATATATTAAAATAGAAAATATGCCCAGAAATAACAAGATCGAAATATAGAAATGATTCTCTTTATTAATCAAAACCCTTGAGATAGGGTAACACCATACAACCACTCCTTAAGGAATGAGAACAATCCACAAGCCATTTTCTTGTCCATACAATAATCCTTGACCTCCTCAATGGGGAGTCTCTAGCCTCTGCATAGGCTTCATACATACAATACCATGGGTCTCTCAACACCATACATACATTACCATGGGCTTATCACATTACTCCTAACTAAATTTGTTCCCTTACATGGTGCACATTAACCACTTTATTTATTAACTATGGTCCATCACATTATTGCATTATTCCTTTAGGTACCTCCCTTTGTACCCCATAATATCCCCCCTAGGTATACTACATTCGACCCCTCTTAAACATGTTTCGTCCCCGAAACATAAGAAGAACACAAATAATAAGATTTATTCAAAAGAGTAGTCCACTGGTACCATGCACGTGCATCTAGCCATCCCAAAGACAGGTGATTACTCAATCTAGTTGGTGCCTCACTTGCTTGAGATGGGAGTTGATCTTGGTAGTTCCTCTGTGTTGATCTGTTGTGGGTGGATTATCGCACCTCTCTATCTGTTGTGCAGGGGTTGTTGTCCTTGTTGCTGATTCATTGCCATCTTGTTGGTTGTTTTCTTGTTGGGTGTTATAGACATATTTGGGCAAATAAACCCCAAACTTATATGTCGATAAACTAGGGCTCATCAACCCCTAAAATAGTTATTTCATACCCTAAAGAAACATAGTCATCTGAATATATCATTCCCCAAAAGTTCCAACTGAGAAACCATCCAGAAATTACCTAAATTAAACCATACTGACTGCTCCACTAGCAAAGTGCGATGCATACTGAGTGGTACACTACTAGGGTGCGATGCATACTGAGTGGTACACTGCTAGGGTGCGATGGGTGAGGATGGACAAATGGCCGAGACAGTTTGCTAGGTGGTTGCTCATGGAATCTTCTAGAAACTTCTCCTATGCCACTTGCCTCTCTGAATTCGCCCAAGGATGAATTAGGGATCTAAGAAATCTCCAAATGGAACCAATTGGAACAAGTGGAATGACACTAATCAAACCCCATGGATGACTCACACCCTTGCACACATCTATAAATGAATCTCCAATTCAAGAGATCTGGAGGCTGGAATATTGTGAATTGCAAGGAAGTGTTGATAGTTTGTAATTGAGGAAAGAGCATTGTATTGTTGGAGTGATCTTGCTATTTCATGAGGTGAAGAAGGATTAAAGTTGGGAGGATGATGCTAGATCAAAAAATTGGGTTGTAATTCTCCCTTCTATTAATAAAGTTCTTCAAGTTTTCTTCCATATGATTATGCAATTGTGAATGTTATCATTTGTGAATGCTATCATTTGTTCATTATATATCTGATTTGGTAATGTTTATGTTGTAATAAATCATGATGCTTTGACAGTTCTTTGTTGTTGTACTTGTGCAGGTACTCTCCAAGTGAGTTAAGTACAGGGAGGAGTTTCAGGCTCTGTCAAAGGGGAGAGAGGTCAAGCAAGGGATTAAGTGGAAGTTCCAAGTTGGTTCCATTATCTTTCTCTTATCTGTTACACATAGAAGAAATCGTTGAATTGCTTTAAACTGTTGTTTCTAGGGTAGCTGCCAAACCTAGAGGGCTAGCATTCTTTAGGAATACTAGTTTTCCCATAAACAAATTGGCAACTCCACTGGGGAGAACAGATGTTTGTTTGTTGTTATTATTTATTTTATAAACTATAGACAAAGTCTGAAGTCAACCAGGTAGCCTTCGAACTGCTCTTGCTCTGCAATTGCATAGTATATGAATGTTTCTTCAATCAATCTCTAGTTTAGTTTATGAATTAAAAATTAGACTTACAAGCACATCTAGATGCCCTTTTGCTAGCTCAATAACCTCTCAAGACATTCTTCTATACTTTTCTCTTTACTATTCATCAAAACTCAACTTAACTCATTGAAAATAGCTACACATCTGAGCCAAAACCCATTTCAGTTGCGCTCCCTAGACCATCGCACTATCTTCCACTGTAACTCAATATGCATCGCACCTCCTGAGTGTAATAAGTGTGATGCATCTATGTTTCTGTGAAGCCCAAGTGCGATGACTGATTGAACTCTTTTTCCATTCTAGAAATTGAGGGTTTTTTGACCTTGTTTTCAGTTTTGTTTAATTGTTTTGCTACACATGAACAGTGCCTCCTTTCCAAAGCTTACTTGCATCATATAGGCCAGCCCCAATTACATTAGGATTAGTGAATGTTTTTTGTGTGTTTTTTCATCATTTACAATCCTTTGTTGAAAAATTGTTTAAATCGATTTGTCGGTTTGATACAAAAGTGTTGTAATTGTCATTTTCTGTCGAAAAGAGAAGTGTCGTGAATTCTTCCTTCCCTTGATAATCGATTGAAATTTTCTTCATGTATTTGGTTTGATTTGTTTGTATTTGAAGTTTCGAAAGAATTTTTTATTCAAAATTGAAAAGTGTCGTTGAGTCTTCCTTTCTCTTTTGAAGAAAAAATTGTCGAAAACGCCATTTTGAATGAAATATTTCAAATCTTTGCTGCATTTAATTTTCCTTCTTGGCATTTTTCACATCAAGGAGAATGAAAACAAATACATGCATTTGCATCTAGCAGTTGTAAATTTGTGTGCGAAAATATGATTTAGGGAAATGCACTAGGGTGTGCTCTTTGCTCCTTGCTCTTTGCACTGTTATTTTCTTTCCCTAGTAGCTAGGATTTTCATTGCTCAAAATAAACAAAAATTGTTTATCATTGTAGATTGCATTTTAGGAATTTCAAATCATCATCACGTGGTGAACCACTGAAAGGCAAACTCTAAACAAGAACAACTTTAAAATAAATTTCAATGAACCTAACAACGCTTTGGAACTTAATGCAACATATCTAGAGGTCTAGGCTAGAGACGTGTTCTGACGTCGTTAAAACTAGTGGCTACCATTTTCATTGAAGGTTGAGTGATTCCTCCTCCTTGATACGACAAGTGCTAGCATGGACTTGTGCTCTTCGTACCATCACGTATATATTGGGAGACCATAATAGGCTTAAATCCTTTATCCATAGGAAGCCGAGTCTACTGCCTTATTGATCATAATGCACTGAACACAGCGTTCGGGAAGATTGACTGCCGTACATAAGCCCTTGGTAATTTCTTTTTAATTTATCACCAAGGTGTATATTGCAGTTTTGCGATTGGTTTGGTAATCCCTCTGTCTAGATTTTCCAGAGTAGTCACTTTCGTTCCTTTCCAACTCTTTAAAAGAAAAGGTCCATCTGAGCACTTGTCCTTTCAAGCTCATTAAAAATCGAAGGAGACTAGAGTCATCTTTAGCTTCTTCTCGACTCTTAAAAACTGAAAAAGAAAAGTTGTGTCAAAGCGTCATTAAAATTAATTGAATTCAGAATAACATCCCTGTTCCTTAGTTGATCTTAGGTTGAGATATATGGAGACAAATCCAAAGTCCACCAATCAAGAAATCCCTTTTGAAGGGAATCCTAGTCCTTTTCCTTCCTTCAGAAATATTGGTGCTCCTTATATGGCTACATTATCCCTTCCGGGACTTACCATTGGCATGCCAGTATGGTTGTTTTCAACCTCTTTGGTTCAAAATGGGGGTACACCTTCAACTGAACAAAATCAATCTCCAATTGATCCTGAAGTTGACCCTTTGTCTTCTTCCTCTTTTGTTTCTCCCTCCCCTTCTTCCTCTTCTCTTAGTGAAAGTATTGATACTAGTAACCAGGTGGTTGAGAAGAAGAAGAAAGGGAAGGAGAAGAAGAAGAAGCCAATTTAGCAAAGGGGCAACCAAGCAGCCATTGCTTTAAATGCATCATCTGACGAAAATCCGCCCATTAAACTTCCCAAAGCCAAATATCCATGCATAATTTGTATGGGAGACCATTTTCATCAAGATTATCCTTACTTTCCTCGGATCTCAAAAGAATGGTCTTCCTGTTCACACCATCCGGTGTCATCAACCTCTAGATATCATGTTGGTAACACACCATCAACTAGTGATAGTAAAGTTCATGGACAGAAGGGAAAGGTCATGATTCCATGTAGGTTATGTGAAGGTAATCATTCCCTTCACCTTTGTCCCTTTTTGGATGAAGCCAAAAGAGTGTTGGATAACCTTCCTACTTCACTACAACGATTTCCATCTAGTTACACGAAACTCTCCCCAATTCCTTCACTAGTTGAAAAACCAACTGACTTAAATCAATCGTCAGTCAAAACCACTCTCTCTGAAAGTGAATCTTATGAGTCTATACCTGATCCAAATCAATAGGTCGAGGTAATAGTTGACCCGATCTCACCTTCAACTAGTCGTACCTTTCCCGAAGAGAGTGAAAATCATACCACTCAGGTTCTTTTTGTTTCCTCAGATTCAAATGAGCTTAGGGGCAGTCCACCTATCCCATCAAGACAAGAGGAAAATTCTCCAGTTCTCGTAACTCAAGGGGTTAATTCTCCCGTTTCCACGGTACCCCCTCCAAGTAGTCTAGTCACTTCCTTTGATTGGAATCGACTGGCAGGATCCTGCCTTCCTTCTTATGTGCCTTTCCAGATCATAGTACAAGTTTGTAAAATGATTGTATCTAGCACTATTATAGATGAAGGTGCATCATTGAGTATCCTTTTCTCAACAGCTTGGCAAGCGCTTGGTTTGCCACTGCTTGTGCCTATTACACAGAATCTGTTGGGCTTTAACAAAGGAACCAATCGACTGTTAGGGATCCTTCCTCAGTTACCTATCACTTTGGGAGGAAAAACCGTTTATCTGAACGTGATGGTAGCCCCGGGACCTTTAGATTACAATTTACTTCTTGGGCGTGACTATGTTTATCACATGGGAGCTATTGTTTCAACACTCTTTCGAGTGATTTGTTTCCTGCATGAAGGCAGGATTGTCACTGTTGACCAGATTTCATTTCCCGGTCAAAATATGGCTCCTAGTCAACCATTTTCCCTAAATGGTCCTTTTGTACCAATGGTATCATCCCCACCACGAGTTAATTATGTGGTAACCTGTTCCATACCTACATCAACTAACGATCAATTTAGTGATGTTGTACATTATGTATTGGGGGAATTGGAACCAGATCTCTCCTTCATGACCACTTATGAGTTCTGAACAAGGAATCCGAGGATAGTTCGTTGTCTTGTGTCAACCTCATTAAAAAATGAAACCAAGGGTCTCCGAGGATAGTTCGTTGTCTTGTGTAAACCTTGTTAAAAAATGAAACCAAGGGTCCAAGGATAGTTCGTTGTCTTGTGTCAACCTCGTTAAAAAATGAAACCAAGGGTCTCCAAGGATAGTTCTTTATCTTGTGTCAGCCTCATTAAAAAATGAAACCAAGGAATCTGAGGATAGTTAGTTATCTTGTTTCAACATTGTTAAAAAGTGAAACCAAGAGTCTGTCGAGGATAGTTCATTGTCTTGTGTCAACCTCGTTAAAAAATGAAACCAAGGGTCTTCGAGGATAGTTCATTGTCTGGTGTCAACCTCGTTAAAAAATGTAACCAAGGATGTGAACATAATTCCTTGTCTTGTGTCAAGCTCATTTAAAAATGAAACAAAGTCCCAAGTTCAAAGTCGAGTCTCTGATTAGATCTCGTAAAATCCTAGTCGAGTCTTTCACTTCATCTCGTAAAAGAACATTCATTCCACCCACTTGATAGCAATGAGTAGTCTACTTAGGTGAATATAATGAAGCTTGGGGGGCATGCACCTAGTAGTAAAGATAATTTTCCCTGTAGGTTATGTGATTGGTCTATCACACCATTCACTTTTGTCTATCTGAACGAAGCCAAAGAGGTGTTGGATAACCATCCTGCTTCACCGCAGTTATTTCCATCTAGTTATAGAAGGCTCTCCTTTCCATCCTACTTCACCGTAGCGACTTCCATCTGGTTACCGAAGACTCTCCTTTTCACCATGTTGGGGACATGTAAACCAATCCAAGCATAGTTTTTTGTTTCAAGCTTGTGTAAAAACGAAACCGAATCCAAGCATAGTTTTTTCGTTTCGAGCTTGTGTAAAAATGAAACTGAATTCAAGCATAGTTTTTTCATTTTGAGCTTGTGTAAAAATGAAATTGAATCCAAGCATAGTTTTTTGTTTCAAGCTTGTGTAAAAATGAAACCGAATCCAAGCATAGTTCCCCATGGTTCAAGCTTGTCAAAAAATGAACCCATTTACAAGTAATTAACCTTTGTGATTTCCATTCTATTAGCCTTTTGAACCTTGGTTGTGTACATCCCATCACACCATCCCTGTGGCCAGTCATACGCTTCCCCTTGGTTGTTTTGCCCCTTTTTGAGGAACAGTCACAATGAGTGGTCTTATTAGCCAGCCTCTTCACAGAAATCAACATGTTTTGAGAAGTTCAAAAATCACTGGAACTAGTTGCTACCCTGGACACCACTCGTTCCTCAAAATCGAGTCCTCTTTAAACCCTTTTCAGACTTGTTAAATATGAAAAGATTGTCGAGCGCTTGGCCTTTCCAACTCATTAAAGTGATTGGAAATGTCACCCCTCCTGTATTATTTTATCCTTTTTCAGACCTAAGGGATTACTTTACGAAAAAGAACTTATGGAGTTTTCTTTTCATCCCTTTTCAAACTCTCTAAACATGAAAATGACTGAGTTATCCTTGTCGTTAAACTCATTAAAACAATAGTGACAAACTTTTCCATCTAGACGAGACCGAGTTTCACTGTCGCTAGACTTGTTAAAACATTAATAGCGATAGTGTTACCGGGAATAGTGTCCACTTAGATGCTGCTATTCCCACTAAGATGGGTGGCTATCTTAGAAACAAACAAGTAAAGTCTACTTTCGTTTTCCTTTATGAAAATAGACAAGAGGAGAACCAAGAAGACCAACCTTAGTCTTGCGCTTTGATTTCTTCTCCTTCTTGATAAAGCTTCGCCGCTTCTTCTTCATCTGCCCAGC
>APFE030221482.1:114083-165240 GCA_000404065.3 Pinus taeda
ATCAGCTGACCTTGTTCCTTTAGGTAGTGAAGCAACACTTTTAGGGACTTAGGAGCCCTCGGTTTATGGACATTTATGATTGGGGTTGAAGTGCCCAAAAATGTCTATAACAGATAGGTTTTCCCAAAGGGCGAATTATAGAACAAGCATATGTTATCCTCCTCAAGCTTGACAAAAATAAAGAGGTACTAGTCAATAATGAATGGGCAAAAAGGGGAAGAAAACTTGAAGAATTTATGGTAGCAGGTCACTCTTGAACATGACACTTTCACTTCATCACCATTATTGAATTGGGTTGGGTTATTCCGTTCACTGGTCATCGCACCATTGGTCTTTCATACCATCCATCTCTTGGCATTAACGCTACCAATTCATCTCATTGTTGTCGACATGTTCAAGATAAATCATTCAGTTGGGAAACCATGATCTAGTTAATGTCTCCTCCACTGCAATACCTCCAACCTTCATTTTTCATGACCGCCATTCTGAACCTTTTGTCGTCAGTTCATTTTTCACCTCCAGAAAATCATTTGCTTCATTTCGTGTTGTAGATGTGGGGTACATCAAGGCCCTCCTACGATGAGTCGCTTCTTGTCAACATCAACTCATTGTCCAAGAAGTTGACTTAGAAATAACCCTTTCAGTGCTTTGGAGCTTGCATACATCAATGGCAATTTTCTCACTTCTGGCGACAAGTTGACATCAATGGCCTTTGAACGAAAGATTTTGCGTGGTGTTCGACATCGGATCATGTATTCACACCATGTGAATTGTACTGTAGTACATTGAGGGTCATTATCATTATTGGTGATTCCTCTCACGTGTGTTAACAGCTCACATAATTGGCTGGTAATCAGGAAATGTCTTTCCATGTTCCACTTCAAAACGTCTCTTCACATGGATTGACAAACTTATACATCGAGTGAATATTGGACGAGTTTGAAGACCTCGGATCTAGTTTCATCCATCTAGGCTGCAATATATTCAAGAATATAAAAACATCAAATGTACAAAGGCTCTACACAGATGGTCATCCTAACCATGGATGATGACTCTATATCTGAAGATTCACCAGCCTTTATTTGCAAACGGCTATCTGATCTATGTACATGAAATGAATTTATAAAGTTGAGCATGGGAATGCCTCCCTCAACTAGATCATGAAAATTATATTATGATGATGTATTGTATTGTAACTTATGCAGGTCACCTTCGAGTTCGAAACTTCAGATCCTCATGATAAAGCATTTCACCCGACATTAATATTTACGACTTCATGCTTTAGGGGCAACTATTATAGACATATTTGGGCACATCAACCCCAAACTTATATGTCGATAAACTAGGGCTCATCAACCCCCAAAAGAGTTGTTTCATACCCTAAAGAAACATAGTCATCTGAATACATCATTCCCCAAAAGTTCCAACTCAGAAACCATCCAGAAATGGCCTAAATTAAACCATACTGACTGCTCCACTAGCAAAATGCAATGCATATTGAGTGGTACACTGCCAGGGTGTGATGCATACTGACTAGGCTTTCTATAGGGTGTGATGGGCGAGGATGGACAAATGGCCAAGACAGTTTGCTAGGTGGTTGCTCATGGAATCTTCTAGAAACTTCTCATGTGCCACTTGCCTCTCTGAATTCTCCCAAGGATGAATAAGGGATCTAAGAAATCTCAAAATGGAACCAATTGTAACAAGTGGAATGACACTAATCAAACCCCATGGATTACTCACACCCTTGCACACATCTATAAATGGATCTCCAATTCAAGAGATCTGGAGGCTGGGATATTGTCAATTGCAAGGAAGTGTTGATAGTTTGTAATTGAGGAAAGAGCATTGTATTATTGGAGTGATCTTGCTATTTCATGAGGTGAAGAAGGATTGAAGCTGGGAGGATGATGCTGGATCAGACAACTGGGTTGTAATTCTCCCTTCTATTAATAAAGTACTTCAAGTTTTCCTTCATATGATTGTGAAATTGTGAATGTTATCATTTGTGAATGCTATCATTTGTTCATTATATATCTGATTTGGTAATGTTTATGTTGTAATAGATCACGATGCCTTGACGGTTCTTTGTTGCTGCACTTGTGCAGGTACTTTCTAAGCATGTTAAGTACGAGGAGGAGTTGCAGGCTCTGTCAAAGGGGAGAGAGGTCAAGCAAGGGATTAAGCGGAAGTTCCAGGTTGGTTCCATTATCTTTCTCTTATCTATTACACATAGAAGAAATCGTTGAATTTCTTTAAACTGTTGTTTCTAGGGTAGCTACCGAACCTAGAGGGCTACTATTCTTTAGGAATACTAGTTTTCCTAGAAACATTGGGTGATGTGGGTGGTGATATGTTGAGGTTTTAACCAAAGGTGTATCTTTCTTTAATACACCACCTAATGGATGTTGATTGGTATCTGGTACCTGTTGTGGCACCTGCGGTTGTTGGTTATCTTCCAATATTAGTTCAACCACAGACTCTTCATCTGATGTATCAATACCTGCAACATTTTCTGCTTCAGCCTCCTTAGACTCTACTTGTTTATTGATGGAAATATCTTGTAATGTAATTTTCTTCTTTTTATACCAGAGCTTCAGGAATTTCTTCTACACATTAATATTGATATTAGCAATAGATTCCATCCAAGGGTATCCCAAAACAACATCCACATTAGCCATATCTGAAGCATAAAAATCAAAGTGCAATACATACTTATCCATAGAAATCTTCAAATCTTTATAAACTTGCACCTCTTCATTATCAACATGTGTGTGCTCCATTTGTTTGGTTGAGACTTGCAACCTTTTAGCCAAATGAACATTAATAAAATTACTTTTGCAACTATGATTGATAAACACAATGATCTTCTCTTTCTAAATAGATCCATGAACCTATAATAAGGAGATACCAACATAATATAACTCCTCAGGTTTCTCATTATCCTGTTTTTTAGTATCAGACCATTCGTCCAAAAGGATTTTTCAAATTCTTCAACGAGAAGGCTTACCAACTTCTTTTGGTCAAGCGAGTCCCACCATCTAGCAGCCTCATCATTAAAATGAAGCCATGTTGTATTTTTCCAAAATCTCAAATTTACTCAATTTTCCTTTTTTAGGTATTCTTCAATGGTAGGGCCATCATCTTTTTCTGTAAACAACGGCTTAGTAGATGCCATGAAAAAGAAAGAGGGTTTTAAAAAAAAAACTACCTACTTTATGCGCAAAATTTTAAATGGTCACAACCCGATCAATATGGCTCTGAATCTTTATTATAGCCCATTTTCGAAAAAGCAACAACCATTCTACATCTTCTCATATGGCTGAAATCATGATTTGGGAACTCTAGAACTCAGATTCACATTGCAACAGTCTTGTCGTCGCAAAAAAATCTGAAAAAGAAAAAATAAATAAAATAAAATAAAATTAAAATAAATAAAGAAATAAACTAAAAAATAAATAAATAAATAAATATTTAAAATTAAAAATTAAATAAAAATTTAAAATTTAACAAAAAAATAGTTGATTTTAAATTAGCGATATCTCCCTCATCTGAACTCCGATTTGACTGATTTGTTTGTTGAAATTGGGTAATTTTTCAAGTGGAGCTCAGATATGCAATATTTTTTTTTAGATTCCACACAAACACTGCAAAAATTGACAAGAGATTCATCATCCACGAATTGTCATCAGGAAAATTTCTGCAACACAAATGAATTTAAATCAGCGATATCTCCCTCATTCGGGCTCCGATTCGACTAATTTTTTTTTTTTGAAATCGGGTATTTTTTCGCAAGGAATCTAGATCATGTATTCTCTTTTGCAAAATTTTTCTCCAAAAGTTTCAGATCTGATTTGCAACTCGCCGCCCCAAAAAATTCCCGCAAAAAATGAAAAAAATTGTTCCCCCTTGTCACCCAAGAAAGTGCTCTGATACCACTTATAGAAGATCTGACCTAAAAATATATTAAAATAGAAATATGCCCAAAAATAACAAGATCAAAATATAGAAATTCTTCTCTTTATTAATCAAAAGCCTTGAGGTAAGGTAACACCATACAATCACTCCTTAAGGAAGGAGAACAGTCCATAAGCCATATGTTTGTCCATACAATAATCCTTGACCTCCTCAATGGGGAGTCTCTAGCCCCTATATAGGCTTCATACATATAATACCATGGGTTATTACCATGTGTCTCTCAACACCATACATACATTACCATGGATTTATCACATTATTCCTAAATACTTGTGGTCCCTTACATGATGTGGGTCAACCACTTTATTTATTAACTATGGCCCATCACATTATTACATTATTCCCTTGAGTACCTCCCTCTATACCCCATAATCTCTGCCCTAAGTATATTAAATATAGAAACTCCTTAGAGAGTTGTTATAACATGATCTAGATATGACATGGATACCATGGACACATTGTGATGATTCGATTGGCAGTAAGTCCCATATTTATAGTTGGGACCGAGATACTATCATATATTGAGACATTGCAGTTGTTCAAAACAAAATCAGGCTTGTGGTTGGCACCTCCTTGCGAGGGAGGATGATTATGGTGTCCTTTTGTGATTCATATGATTATATATTATATGACATGATATTTGATTTGATGTTCTGTATGAACAAGAAACAACTGTTATTGAGACAAGCACATGGCAGATACTCTCTCAAAGGCATATTTCTTTTCAGAGAGCATCCCCTCCGGATGAGGGGTAGCATTGATCGAGGACACTGAGCCAACTCTTCCTACCCTATTTGAGCTCCCAAGGTGAGGAATTATGATGGAGGGCTCTTGGGTTTGAGGGAACTCTGGCCAATAGGGAGTTACCACTATCTGTTACCCACAGGGTTGGAGTTGTAGCTCACTCTACAATGGTCTTAGCAGAGTATACCCTAGTTGGCATCATACCCACAAGAAAGGCTTGTTGGGAATATTAATCCTCATCTGGCCAACGAGTTAAGGGTATGCTTCGGGGTGTACAACCCAAGGTGATTATGATGCAGGTGTTCTATCACATGACTATTCTAGCTTATTGATGGGAAGATCAATAGGCAATTGGATGGGTTGAGATGACCAGATATGATTCTCGGTTGAGGGCATAGCTCCCTGATGAAATTCTATGGTCGAGCGTTTACTCTCCTGTGTGATGAGATATCCTATTGCTCAGCATGGCTGGAAGTTATTGCTCCCCGATGTGATTCCAGGTTGAGTTGTTCTCCCTGATAATATGCTCTCCAATGAAAACATTTCAAATAGCAGCTCACTGACAAAGATGTCAGATAGAAGCCTGATGGATAGAGGGTGGTAGCTTGAGATCCCCTTCGGTATCAAATTCTTCTTCTTTTAGATCCGAGAATGTTCAGCATATGAGCGGGAACAATCAAGAGATAAGAACGAATATGCAAGGATAGATCGAGATATACAATGATGATTTGTGATGATGAGACACTTGAGATGGGCATGGCATGACGACTACATGACAAAGATGATCCATGATGATACGTGATGGCACTCGAAGATTCCAAAATGGCATATTGTTTGATGGACATATATTGACAAGTGGAATTATCCCTAGTTGAGAGGGAGTGTTATTTTTTCCAACTGCAGTAAAATTCCACCTTCATCAGCTCAAACTACCAAGATAACGATTTCATTAGATTCCTCTTTTAAAGAGGAACATCAAACTAAATATCACCCAATTTGGTTAACTAGAGGTCGAGTTATGAATTGTTTTATTCACACATGAATTATGGAATGGGTCAACCCTAACCACATGAGTAACTGCTTGGGTCATTCTTAACCCCAAGTGACCTCTCAAGAAATCCTATAAATAGAAGAGACCTCAATATCATTTGGACACATCTTCTCTTCTCTTTTTTCTTGGTTCATACAAGTTCGACGAAAGGAATTCACTCAAGGGTTGGAAATCATAGGCGAAAGGTTTGCTCTAGGTTAGGCTCTTTTGGATCTTGGTCACTAGCATATAGCATGGCATTATGGTCCCTGGTTGTTGGCACATAAGCCTATGAGAGCGACTATAAGCCCATGGACACTAGCACATAGGCTTATGGGAGCAACTCTAGGTTCAGAGGTAGATCGCAAGGTTTCGGTCCTCGATCGCTCGCACCAGGTAGCCCTGGGAGCAACCCTGTCATCTCGGTCGCATGCACAACTCAAAAAGGGTGTGAATTTGGTTCGTAGGTCGCTCACACAGCTCAGCAAGGAAGCGAATTTGAGTCTTTGCAGCTCAGTGCCAAAATCGCATGCAGAGAGACCTCCTCGGAGCGATTATGCAGTCGTAGTTGCTCGCATACTATATTTGTGAGAGCAACCCAAAAGTTTCAGTTACTCACAAACAGTGTTGATGAGGGCGACCCAGTTCAGATCTAGGGATTGACATCTTGGCTTCTGTTGACTTCTATGATCAGGTAGATATGGGTTTCTCTCTACTGTTATATAGATCTATAGATCTTTAGATCTAATTTGTTAGTTTCCGCTGCAAACATATGTATTGGGCTCATTGACAGTGACAGCAGTACTCAGCAATGTTCGGCACAGTGATAGTAGTATACAACAGTTGACATCAGTTTGTGACAGCACATTACAATCATCAATATGAGGGTTCTAATTCCTAGCATGATTAGATTTATTTCATAGATATCATTATTGTTTTGTTGCATAAATAAAGTTATGGATCATTGTACTCTCTTTTTCTACATCATTTGATGACGATCTAAGAAGAAGAAGATTTGCAAGGGTTTTTCCCTGGTCTTGAACCAATCCTAGTGTCTCTATATGTGTGCATGATTTCTTCTACTATTCCTTTTATATTTTGATGCATTGATGATGATGGTGATGTTGATTCTTCTTATGTAATTGCGTATGTTGATGTATAATGGCGTAGATATGAATAATGTAACGATGAAATGGGGTGAACTTAATGTATTAATGATAAAATGAAACTATCATAGCAAATAAAAATGTCGCCTTACGAAAAAATTAACAGGAAAAACTATCCTTTAGAGGGGTTTCATTTTTACACAAGCTTGAAACAAAGAAAACTATGCTTGGAATTGGTTTTCATGCCCCCAACATAATAATGTAATTCTAAGGAAATGCCCCTTAAGCTTCATTTCAGTCACCTAAGTAGACTATTGGTTACTAACAGGTGGATGGAATGAAGGTTCATTTACGAGATCAAGTGAAAGACTTGACTAGGAAATTATGATATCTAGTCAAAGACTCAAATTGGAAGTGGATTTGTTTCATTTCTAACGAGCTTGATACAAGAAAAGAACTATGCTCATAGACCTTGTTTCATTTTTTAATGAGTTTGACACAACAAAAGGAATCTACTCAGGGAACTTTGTTTCATTCTTTAAGGAGCTTGACACAAGAAAAGGAACTTTTCTCTGACACCTTGTTTCCTTTTTTAATGAGCTTGACACAAGAAAAGGAACTATGCCTAGTGATCTTGTTTCATTTTTTTAGGAGCTTGACACAAGAAAATGAACTTTGCTCTGGGAACCTTTGGTTATATTAATCATGGCTCCCTAGAGACCATGGCTTCTATGAGGCTCTCATTACATGGGAGATCAATTTTTTGGAAGGGATACATATCAAAGGATCCAATGGAAATATCAGGCATTAGTGCTCCCATTACATGATGCACTACATCACCTACTAGATCATCAATGGACTCGGGCATGGAATAGGTTACCACATAATTAATTTGTGGCAAGGGACATATCACTTGCATATAAGGAACATTTAGGGAAGCTGGTTGATTGGGAGTCAAATTAGGACCAACTAACGAAAGTTGGTCAATGGTCACGATTCTTCCTTCATGTGCAAAACACATCACATCAAATGGTGAAGAGACAAGAGCTCCCATGTCATAAGCATAGTCATGCCTAAGGAGTAAATTTAAAGCTAAAGGGCCTTGGAATACCATCACATTGATATAGATAGTATTTCCTCCCAAAGTTATATCCAACTAAGGAAGGATCCCTAATAGTTGATTGGTGCCTTTGTTAAAAGCCAACAAATTTTGGGTAACAGGCACAAGTTGTGGAGAACCTAAAGCTTTGCAAGCAGTTGAGAACAAAATACTAACAGATGTGCCTTCATCTATGACTATGCTAGGTATGACCATATTATAAGCATGTACTATGATCTAGAAGCGCAGATAAGGAGGAAAACAATATCATGCTAATAAATTTGAATCAAAGGAAGTGACCATACTACTTTGAGGGGGTCCCGTAGGAACGGGAGAACTGACCCCTTGTGTTATGGGAATGAGATAATTGATCTCCTGTGTTGGGGGAATGGTAGGATTGTTCCCCTAGGTCGTGGAAATGGGAGGGTTGTCCCCTTATGTCATTGGGATGGGAGGATTGCCCCCTAGTTCATTAGAACCTGAAGAAAAGAGAATAACCTGAGCAATATGAACTTCACTCTCTACAAGAAAGGTATGATCAACTGAAAGTGGAAACGAGTCAACCATTTTCTCAACCAATGTTTTGTCGAGAACGAACTCATGGGATTCATGTTCGGAAGTTGCGGTTTAGAAACAGTAAGATTTCCCCACAATTTTCAGGCTTCATCCATATAAGTACAGAGGTGAATAGGATGATTCCATTCACATAACCAGTAGGGAAACTTGACTTTACCCTTCTTTGCAGGAACCTTATTATTACTAATCGAAGGTTTCTCATGAGCATTATCTCCAGAGGCTGAAGACAAAGGCTGATGTGAGCCTATGGACCACAATTCTAACACCTTGGGAATACCATGACAATCTCTAAGAAGGTGGTAGCCCTTGCATAACTTACAAGGGCATTTAACTTTATGGGGATGATTGGAAGGTATCTCCATACTAGTTTCATTCATAGCAATGGTTGCTTGGTTACCCCCCTCCTTATTTTGCTACTTCTTCTTCTTAGCTACTTGGTTACTGGAATTAAGGATTTCACGAGGAAAGGAGAAAGAAAGGGATGAAGAAATAATAGGTGAAGAAGGAAAAGGGTCAACTTTAGGATCAACTTAATGTTGATGTTGTTTAGGTGGAGGATAACTTGGTTGAGGATTATTTTAGACATTCATAACCATGAGGGTCAAAAAAAACCAAACTAGCAAACCAATGGTAAATTTGGGAAGGGACAATGTTGCCATATAAGGAGAACCAATATTTCCAAAAGAAGGAAAAGGATCAGGATTCTCATCAAATGGGTTTCCTTTATTGGTAGACTCGGTAACTATCGCCATTAGTCTCAACCTAAGATCCACTAAGGATTTGTACCACGAAGAGGATGTTGTTCCATAGTCAATTAATTAATTTTAGAAATTAAAGACACAAATAAAACAAAACAAGGGTAAACTAGGCAAAAAGGATCACCAAGTCACCATTAACGAAAATATACCACCTTGGTAAACCAAGGATTTACGTACATGTAGGCAACCTCCCCGAATGTTGTGTTCGATGTATCAAAAGTGACAAGGTGGTCGGCTTGGATTCCTAAGGTTAGCTTACATCCTATGGTGGACTTCCAAAATATATTGGAAAGTAAGTGGAAGTGCAGTCCATATTAGTGATTTCTAATGTGTAACCATTCAATGAGAGCATTATGATATACTCAGAGCACGTGGAACATCGTTTGATATACCCGAAGGTACTTGGAGGACAATCTGATATATCTGACATATGTGGAATGTGATATCACCCCTAGAATGTAACGCTAATAGATAACGACAACTACTATGTTTAAAGACGTCGGAACACATTTCCATCCTAGACCTCTATGTGTGTTGTTAAGTTTCAAATGCTCCTTAGGTTAATTAAGTGAATTTTAGAGTTTATCTTGAATTATGTTTCAGTTTCAAGGCTCATAGAACGAATTCACCTGAACTCGCCTATAATGTAACTAGCATGATAAAGAGAACTCTTTATATTTGATGAAGATATATCTATGGGAAGGAAGATATTCAAACAATAATTCATAAAACAAGAGCTTCCTAACTAGATCTTCAAAGCCCTAAAAGATGTCAAACCATGCATTGTAATATATGCACAATTCCTTTCCTTTTATGAAAATGAGAATTCTAACTATGCAATTGTAATCTATGCAATAGAATTTTTCAAAACAAACACAAGATAATTCCAAATTAGTGAAAGAACGATATAACAAGATTACTTATGAACATCAGTACCTTCTTTCACTAATGCAATAAAATAACCATTCAAGTGTAAGTAAAGGAAATTTCCCAAAAATTATGCAACCCAATGAAATCAAATGCAATCTAAGATTTCATTAACAGAGAAATCAAATTGGAATTTGGTGAAAATTCCAAAGATCAAAAGAGATGTCACTCAAAGGTGATTAACACTCATACATAGTTTTATCCCCCACAGGCGATTAAGGGGGGATTTGCTTTTGCAAAAATACAAGCAAAAACACACAATTTCACAAAAGGGATTAGATTTTTAGAGACATAGACAAAATCAGAGACTCATGAAAATATTGTTGGACCAAAGAACAACAAAGAGCAAGCCAAAGGAATGAAAAATTTGCATTCTACAGGATCAGCGCAGGTGCAGAACAAACACCAGTGCACTATAGCGTAGTCATGGAGAAGTGACAGGTGCGTTGGGGTGCTCTATCTCAGAACAAAGAAAGTGTTGGGTATATTTTGGTCAAAACATGAAACAAGAAACCCTACCAAGCTCAAAAAGTGTTTTCCTAAGGTCAATCACTATCTAAATAGGTCGATCAAGATCACTTTAAGAGGTGAAAAGGTGTAAAGTCAAGGAAACCACTAAGGGAACAAATATCATTCCCCAGTATGGTCACCAATTTGTTATGCAGAATTTTCACGATTGTGAACAAAGGTGAATTCCCTAGATCTAGTGGTCTGATATAGAACAACAAAAGGAAAAATGCTCAAAGTTTTCCTTAGAGAAATCAGAGTATGGGAAAGAAGCCTACCTAGAATCTATAGCACCCCTTCCTTTCTTCCTCACTTGTACGCTCCAATTCTAGCTCCGAGTGTTATAATTAGAAACTGAACACACAACTAAAATAAGCAGAGGATCCACAACATCCATGTAGCATAATATAAAATCTCTATTCAATGAATCAACATGGAATTGAAATACATGAGTACAAACATAACACAACAAATATAGGAAAACAAGATACTTTATGTATTGACAAATATAGGAGAGAGTTTACAACCATAAATAGAAGTTGACTTTGTAGATGTCTCCCCAAGTTGACTTGTCCTTCCTTGTCACAAAGCACACCTCAAAATCAACCCTAATGCATGAATATGGTGACTCCTTTAGGCCCAAAGCAGCAACATAAGGGCACTATCAATCTCCAAAATCCAACCCAGACCTTATGGGAGGCAGTAAATTTATAGGATGAGTGTGGTAGTTTAGGATTTACCATTCTATGCTTGAGATCCACTTATGATGGGATGATGAACTCAAGGAATAAAATATAGGTCCATTAGAGTAGAATAAGATAGGAACTCGGGATCTTTATCTATGGTAAATAGTTAAAACTACCTTGGAATCTTCTGGAAGAGGAAGCTTTGGAGATATTTTTATTTTTCCCAAATTTCTAGAATCAATGCACCTACAGAAGGGAGCAACATGTGCTGACCAATGTTGGTTCTCATGTATGAAACATGCACTGAGTGTAGGTGGCCAAGCATGCAAGGTGCACTGGGGATAAAAACAATATTTGAGCGAATTGTCCCAAAAACTTAGAATATTTGGAGAAGTGATGTGAAGAGCTTTGTGAAGGGATTATGACAAAATGTTCAAGGATGTTAATTGATTTGATCTACATACCTATTGAACAGATATGAAAAAATGGCATGTAACACCCCCACCATCATTTCTTTTAGTTTCCTTAATTGTAGCAAAAATTACTATTTTTGGTAATTTTTTGGGTCCTAAACTTCAGGAGTCGTTTTGAGGCCCTAAACGACGTTTTTCTGGAAAACTGGTAGACCTATAACTTGTAATAAGGGTTTGTAGTAGAAAGTTGTAGTCCTCAGTTAGATATTTCTAATGAGGTATCGTACACATCAAACAAAGATTTTATGCCAAAGTTATGACCCCAGGAAGTTGATGTACCAATTTAACCCAACAAGGCCCACAGACTTTTGGCACTTCATCTCCTAGGGTTAGGTTTTTTTATGTTTAGGGTTTTCCATTATTTCTCAATAATAAATAGGCCTTCAAGTCACATTGTAACATAGTTCAGAAGGCATGTAACCAGCACATCTCTTCTCAGAGATAAGTTACCATCGCTTGAGCTAGTTTATTTCCATTCTGCATGTAAACAGTTTTCAGTACTTTGTTATTAATGAGTTGAAGTTATGTTTTCGTTTTATCTATGTGTTTCTATTTATATCTATATTTCATTATGTTCCTTCATAAATTTGGATCACCCAAAGCATCCAAAAATGGGGAGGTGTGATCCAGATTGAATCACTATATTGCTTTTCATCCATCTCGATGCATTTAGAGTGGAAAAAGTGGAGGAATCAGCTCATGGGACTATTTTTACCAGCGAGACCCAATTTGGAAAAATGGGGTCTAAAACCTTTCGGGATTTTTTTGAGGCATCAAATGACTTTTTTGGGGGTAAAAATTTGTCCTTTAGCACCACACCTTTTGATTTTATTCTACGCATACAGTTATTTCCAACAGCGCAAGAAGTGCGCCAATCGAAGTCTGTACGCGAAAGTTCTACCACTCAGAAGTTGATCTTCATGTTCTCACTACCATGGTTTGAGAGGATGTCATGCCAACCCCCATTATTCATGGAAAAGGGGCTAGCCACGTGATTTTGATGTAAAATACTCTAGAAGAGTCTATATTGTAACTCTAGTTAATAGTTGAGGTAGTCAAACTTAACCAGTAGTAGGCTATCAGGTTGTGTTATAACGGGGCCACTAGGAGGAAGAGGCATTCCATTCTTTTGAATGCATTTGTTCCATAGTTGAGAAAAATATAGCCAAGAGGAATTAGAGGTACATCATGCAGAAAGTAATTGTACACTGTAGCATCCCACGGGCCACAGGCCATACTTCTTTGTACCTATAGCCATATTTCCATACAGAGAAAGAGAGCAGAGCGACCACACTTTCTAGTTTGGTTTTCTCCCGAAAGTTTTCGTGGAGAATATCTTGTGTCGTATGTGTGCATGTGAGCTTTTATTTTGTCATTCTCTATTTTCTTTGCAATTTCCATTCGCATTCATGCACTTACAGTAAAATCTATAGATCTATAAAATTAATAAAACTATAATAATATAGAATTTCATATTTTTAATATAATATTATCATATATGTTGTTACAAACTGTCTAGTGGAATATCCATGGATCAGTAGAGGAGGAAAAATATATATTTTTGAGAAGGTTTGGACCAAAAAAAGGAGGGTTGGAATGGATTGTTTGTGTGCCCTAACTAGAGGGTCGAACCTTCATAAATCGGTGCAAAATCTGAGTCATTTTCTGGACAAAATTTGATGTCCAAGTGTAGAGGTATGTCTCTTTCTTGTTGATGATTTTGTTAGGTGTTTGAGTGTGCTAGTTTAGAAAGAGCAGTAAAAATGAATAATTTTGGGAGTTTGTAGTGGCTTTCTCCAAGCCCTAAGTACAACCTCTTAAAGGACAAAGAGTAGTTTTTAGAAGGGTAGAAGAAGAGGGGTGAGTGTTAACTCTTTGAAGGACAAAAGAAGGTAGACAAGTGGGCCATTTGTTGAGCCCAAGTTTGTTGAAGAGAAGGACATCTTGCAGTAATAGAGGGTTGCCCTCTATGCCCTAATTTTGCCTCATTGAAGTATCACATGAAGGCAATAAAGGGAAGAAGTACCTAAGAGCTAAGGAGTAGTAGTGGGAAATCTAGGAGTTGTTCACAAACAGAGTTGTGAACAAATTGCAAGAAGACCCTATGAGTTGCATTCATTGAAGGACTAATGATTAGCTAAAGGGCATATTGGAGCTATGTTCAATGACCTAAAGGAGTAGGACCATTAATAGAAGAAGAGTTTCATATCCAGGGAAAAAGGACCAACATATGTGTTTAGGACACGTGGATTGAAAGGGTTGTGGAGCGCTACATCAGAAAGTAGTTCAAGTGTTGTCTTGTTCAGGGTAGATTGTTGGTCACAATTATTGACACCAAACCCTATTTTCTATTCCTTGTATCAGTGATTGTATGAGGGCCATGATCCCTGGTACGAGATCCCTAGACTATTGTACTATATATTGATAATATAATTAAGTTGGGTTATTGAAAAATTGTAAAAAGTTGTATATTTGTGCATGTTTTGTGAAAAATACTATGTTGTGGCTTTTGAGTTGGTAGTGTAAGAGATTCTAAGACCATAACCAAGATTCTCTAGTGTCGTGGAAAAACAACATCGTATCAAAGCTACTTTGAAGGGCTAGTGAATTAGAGTGTGCACAATGAAGCAACTTAGAGGGCGCTGAGATTGTCTAGATCATGGAGCAGAAGTTTCAGCTGAATACATGGAGATGTGGTCTTGACTAGCTTGGCAGTGAGATTGGTTGGGAGTTATGACGGATCGATGGTGAACCAAGTGAACAACAGTTTGTTGTAGGGCAGGATGCTAATCATGGACTTCCTTTAACGTTTGATCCAAGAGGATGAGTACTTGCAGGACGAGGTTGTGGTAATGATGGCCCGTGTTCGACTGCAGCTCAGACTGACCTTGTAGGACACAAGATCAGTAGCAGGTTGAGTCATTAGAGATTGTGTAGACTCAGAGGGAGTATATATTTAGAGGGATAAACCTTATGGAAGCATTTAGATCTTCAAGTTCAAATAAGATGAGGCAGAGGCACTACCGAGATAGTGCGGTTCATTATATAGAGTATGTTGTAGTGGTGGACACCATAGGGGCTAGTGTCATCGGTGATGAGATAGTTCCTAGTGTTGGAAGTACCCCCCTCTCTAAGATGGAGTGTTGATATTGGTAGCTTGGGAGGTACTCCAAACCCTAAGGGACATGGTTGTGGAGGATTTGGTGTTGGGGTTTCACACCCAAAGGAGTTGGATCAAAACTGTTCGAGAATGTAACTAGTGTTGATCTTCATAATTGTATTTCAGTCATGATGTATTATATTTATCAAAGGAAAGAAAAAGAAAAATTATTATTAAATAGATTAGCTTATTAAAGCATGGATTTCATGCTTGGGTTAATTTTTTTTAGTTTAAGGTCTCCATTGAACACTTCTAAGGTTTATGTCAAGTGTCCTTGTCCATGTCACATTGTAAAAGGCTCTTCTTCGGATCTATTTGTCAAAGAATAAATTTATTTTATTATAAAATAAGTCAATTAGGCCTCCTCCACCAAGTTAACCTCAAACTGGACAATTCGGCCTAAACTAGTGGGCAAAATCACTATATAAAGGCAGCAACTTGACCTCATTTGTCACTCACTCACAACAAGTTGGATCTGCAACTTATCCGGCTAGAAAAAGTGTGAATTCCAAGGAAGAAGAAGGAAAAGGATAGCAAATGAGAAGAAGATATCTCACAAGCATAAGAAGTAGAAAAATATCTCTCTTTTTCCCACACATGTGAAGTTGTGAAGTTGTTGGAGGGGTCGAAATTTTTCAGTTCCTAGGAGGCCAAAATTCTAAAGTTGTTGGTGAAGCTGTGGGAGAAATTTTTTTGTTGATGCTGGGTTGAAGCTGTTGGACAAGAAGATATTATTGAAGTGTGCTAAAACATATTGGAAAGCTGACTTAGTGGAGGAGGAAGGTCTGTTGGTCTAGGGTCTTAGTTTATTTCATTTGAATTATTGGAGGAAGAGTTCTTGACTGGATTCTCCCCTATATAGGGGTTTTTCCATAGTTGTATGCCTACATATGGTGTTCTTGATCTTCGTGTTTTGGTTTTGGTAATTGCTTGATAAAATAAGGTAAAAGAAAAACAAAAGAAAGATAATAATAATTCAAATAAATCACAAGTAATCATGAAAAAGAGAAAATCTTTCTACCTTTCCGATTTTCTAATAAAAATTAAGAAGAGAATTGATGACATGACACTTGGAGATGGAAGAACACCCTTAGAGGAACAAGTGGCAGCTTCAAGCACCAAGAAATGACATGTAAAAGTTGAGATATTATTTTTTATATGTTGTGTAGGATAATTATTCTAGAGAATTCAAGTTGTCCTTGACTTGAGGAGACCATTTGAGAGGGCTACACATTGGCCTAAGGAGGCATATAAATAAGAAGAGTAGACACCTCATTTATACATCCAAGAAAAAGAAAAATTCGTCATAAGTGGGAGAGATCTGAGGTATCAAGGTAGTCGTAGTCCCTTAGGAGATTTTCTTATGTGGAGGAAGGTCAAGTTTGGTAGTCTCCTAGTACCTTGGAAGGTCGAGTTAGGGTAGAAGGTAGTTGAGTCTAAAGGGCAGTTTTCTATGAACATAAGGGAATTTTTCTCCATGAACAGGGTCCATGGATCTATGGGTTTCTTCAGGTAGGGATGAGCCCTAAATGATTTCTAGACAGAGCTCCTATGTGGCAAGTATTGGGCAGTATTTTAATGGCCAAGTTTCTTGAATGATAACACAATATTGGAGGGTTTGGAGGGGAGGAAAAATGTAGATTTTTAAGAAGGTTTGGACCAGAAATAGGAGTGACGACATGGACTGTATGTGTGCCCTAACCATAGGGATGAACCTTCAGAAGTAGGTGCACAAGTCAAGTAATTTTATGGACAGAAGGTTACGTCCAAGAGAAAAGGTATGTCTCTTCCTTGTTGATGATTTTGTTAAGTGTTTAAGTGTCCTAGTTTAGGACAGATTTGGAGTAGTCAAAAGGAATAGTTTTGGGAGGGTTATAGTGGCTTGCTCCAAGCCTTAGGAACAACCTCTTAAAGGACAAAGAGTATTTCTTATAAGGGAAAAATAAGAGAGGTCATGGGTTGACTCTTTGAAGGACAAAATAAGGCAGCTAAGTGGACCATTTGTTGAGCCCAAGTTCACTGAAGACAAGGACATCTTGTAGTGATAGAGGGCAACCCTATGTTCCCTAAGTTTGCCTCATTGAAGAAACATAAGAAGGAAATAGAGGGAAGAAGTACCTAAGAGCTGAGGCGCATTAATAAGCAGTATAGGAGTTGTTCACAAACAAAGTTGTCAACAACTCACAGGAAGACCATATGAGTTGGATTAATTGAGCACTAATGGTTAGCTAGAGGGAAGATTGGAGTTGTGTTAAGTGACCTAAAGGAGTAGAACCATTGATAAAGTAAGACCTACAGATCAAGAGCAAAAGGAGCAAAAAATGTATTTAGGACACATGGACTAAAAGGGTTGTGGAGCGCTACATCAGCAAGTAGGTCAAGTGTTTTCTTTTTCAGGGTATATTGGTGGTCATAATTGTTGACACCAAACCCTAGTTTATGATCCTTGTATTAGTGACTACATGAGGGCCATGATCCCTAGTACGGGAACCCTAGAATGTTGTATTATAGATTGATAATATAATGGAGTTTGATTATTGAAAAATCATAAAAAGTTGTATATTTGTGCACGTGTTGATTTACTGATATTTATATTCTACTGTGCAAAGTAATTTGTTGTGGCATTTGATTTGGTAATGTTAGAGATTCTAAGACCCTAACCTAGATTCTCTAGTACTACGGAAAAACAACAGGGGATCCACGAAAATTGTTGGCAGTATTCTCAGACTATGATAATAGACATAACTGTCAATGCATGACTGCGACATGTGATCACGGACATGGGACGACAAACTGTGGGGTAAGTGATAGGGGCCAAACGATGGCATGGCACAAGACCAACAATAGGTGACAAGATGGCAGAACGGGTGACAATAATGTGGAACTTTGTACCAGTGACATGTGGCAGGTGTTTTTGGTGTTTTCGATTGGCCAAGTGGGCCTATTTTGGATTACACCTAGATCACCCACAGGAAGCCACATGGCACATGTGACACAAGTATGATGTCATTCAGACAACTGGTAGGTCTACTAGTTGGTAAGTGCTAAGGGATTCAGTTGTGGTCATGGCCCTTGGTTGTATGGGTGAAGGGGCCATCAAACAAGTGATTGGGCAATTTGGTGGCCTATTGATGAAGTTCGATGGATTTTTTGGTAGAAACAACCATGTATGAATTTTACCAAGTTTAGTAATCAGGATAACCATGGCTAAATGGAACCTTGGTGAAGTTGGTGGAGCAAGTTGTAATTGACAAATATTTTGTGTTTTCGTTGTATTTAACAGCCAACTAAAGTTGGAACTGCAGATAAGCTTTCTAGAATTGTAGAAAACGGGTAGTTAACTGCAGAGATTGACTTCAAATCTGCATTCAAGACGTGAATATTATTTTCACAAATACAAAACTCACGTATAAATGGGTTGAAAAACAAGACAACAAGAGAAAACTTGAAGAAATCATGACAAGGTCCAAACTTACCTAAATCTCTAAATTACAAAACAAGAAGTTTGACTCAATTTTTCATATTGGAATAATAGATCAGAGAGTCAAGACTATCTATACACATCAAGAATACTTAACAGAAGAAGAATTCAAGTGGAAAATAATTTAAGCTAAGGACTTGTTCAATTGAAGGTAACCAAAGATAAATCTTTAAAATATCAGCTCAAATTCTTTATAAGCAAAATTTAAAAACCAAGTTGGTCGTTTTTGGTGAAACATTATGCATGTTGTAGTATGCAACAAAGTGTGAATCAAAGATGTGTTAGGGTGTCAATGCATCAGAGTTGGTCTTTGAAAGGTGTGTAAGAATGCAGAAAATGCATTAGTGACATTTTTTATATTAGTGATGTTGTTGTTTTTGGTGTGTGCATCAGAGGTGAGAAATTGGTGATGAGAACTTATTGATGGTATTTTTATGGTGGCAAAGGTGTTGAGATAGGTGATTGAAGTGAGTTAAATAGGCAAAGAAAAATATGTTTGAGGAAATAATGTCTTGTAATCTGAGTCTAAAAATTATGAAAGATGGATCAACATGGCCAACAAGTTTGAGCTTGCATTTCAAGTTTTGGAACTCCTTTCAATAGCAACTAATAAATCAATGGTAGTAGCTCTTTTCAATGGTAGCAGATAAATCAAGGGTATTATCTCCTTTCAGTAGTAGCTAAAAAATCAGGGGTATTCACTCCTTTCAATGGTAGTTGATAAATCTGGGAGTGGTAGCTTCCTTTAGGTGGTGGCCTAAGAAGCTTGCAAGTAGAAGCTTATAGGCAATAATGTAATATCAAGTTGCAACTTGTTCTTGCAAAAGGAATAAAGAATAAGATTGGTGTCTTTATACATTGCATATGTGTATGATTTACATGTTGATTTATGATGCTTCATACATGAATGCTTACTAATTATATTGAAAAGTTTAATTTGGAAATAGTTGTATAATGTGGTCACACTACTGATTCACCCACCCCCCCCACCAAGTAAAGGTTTCTAACAAATGGTGACTGGCATAGTGTGACATGTGGGATTACTTCTTTGCAGGTTAAATTCGTGGCTTTCTATCATTCCTCTATTCACTACTATCTAATCCATAACTAATATTGGTTTTGGTTTAATTGTCTATGTGGGTTCTCTGCATTAGTTTGTCCAAGCCCAGTGGAAACCTCATTAATCTTGTTTGTTTGTTGGATTAACATCCTTAGCAACAACTTCAGACCTCAAGTGAACATCGATAGATGTGATTTATTCTAAGCTCACACTGGTATCAACTTTGTCTTGGTGGGGATAATTTGAATTGCCTCAGACTGTTACATCTTCATCTTCTAGTTAGTCCCTTCTCATAGGCACTTCTCTATTCAAGTTTCCACCCTCCTCCTTTTTGGTATTTTGTTTGTTTGGCGTGTCAATTTCCTTCTTGAGTGTAGTAGAGCCCCTCCCTTTTCCACTACGAGATCTATGCTTTTTTGTCCCCGACCACTTCATTTCTTTGCTTGGGATTTGAGCCTACCATTTAGTTTCCCTAGCCCATGTGTCTCTGAAATCATGAAACTTTGTGTGGGTTTTGTATCTCCCTGTGGGAGGTGGATGTCCCCTCTCGGCTTGAATCGTGAATTCATATACAGGGACACAATTATCTTCTTTTGGATCGCAAATTTCTTGGTCTCTCACTCTTTGTTAGGTCCCTATACTACTAGTGTAGCCCCCCCTCTAAATTCCTAAGACTTCTAAGCCATCCGCAAAAGAAGAAAATGGGTTCTTCCCTACCTACAATTCAAGAATGTGGGCCAAAAGAGGTAAGAATATGTGAACAAAGGGGTAAATTCATATGCATTAATTATTCTCAATAAATTGAACCTCTCCAATTGGAAACCATGGTTATAAACTAGAAGTTTCACTAACAAATGTCAACTTCCATTAACTTCTTGGAAGAAATACAAGCTCTAAAGGAAAAATTAGCTCACCAAGAAGACAAGATAGATGCTCTTTGTCAACAAACAGAAGATCTAAAGATGCGACTCTCTACTAATAAAATCAGTATTTGAGTTATAGTGCTTCTAATTGGCATATTGGCATACCTCTATCTAATCTCAATTGACCTCCTGATGATGATTTCCCTCCAATTCTCTGATGTACTCCCACCGTAAATGTGTTTTGTTACTTGGTCAGTTTTGTAAGGCTTACGCATGTTGCCTTATAGTAATAGTAGGTTTTCAATATAGTCTTTTGAATTTTCAGCAAGCTTCTCCTTGGAGGACCAGCTCCCAGATGAATCAATATAATCAATTTCTTGAGTAATTGTTGTGTCTAGGTGGAGGATTTAATAGAAAATTTACTCATTTTTGTATAAAAAAATATTTAACAAATTAACATGAAAAAATGTGTAATGTAACATAATATAATGAAATGTAATGACAATATATTATAATATGTATAAATTAGAAAATTAACATAATATAATAAATATTTTTTTGAAAAAACACACATATATAATAAGCCACATAAATTTATCTTAATCCTAATCTTTTAAAGATATAAAATATTCCATGTTGGAACAAAAATGTTGTGTTATCCTACAAAATGTTATCTATAAAAGAAGGTATAAGTGAGAGGTATTTATTGAGAATAGTTATCCAAGGCTCGCACCCAACCCTACTTGCATTCACATGTACAAACACACACATGCATAAGTAGAAGCATGTGATTATGTAGATATGAACCTAAGAAAGAGTGATAACTGGTGAGCCTCAGTATTGGAACAAGAATGTTGCGACTCCCAAGGCTAAAAACTTTAATTATCAACTCGGGGTTCATACAAACTTAAGAGGTATCGGCACTATATGTGTAGCATACAATGTGTCTTTCTTTTGTTGTCATGATGTAATCGAGTGCATGTAATGAAATCAAATCCTAACTAGTTGCAAAAATGGAAATGCTCCAAATGGAAACCTTAACCTATTGCAAGAAAGAAAATACAAGGAAGGAAAAACTATTCTAATTGAATAAAGTAAAGATAATTAAGTAAATATCAATCATTACATTTCAAAGAGTTTAGATCCATTGACAAAATTCACTAGATGTGGCAATCAAGAAAATCATTATTGTATTATCCAATTCATAAATTTGTCCATTAACCCAATTTGCTGAGATGTTTTGCATGGGTAAAAAGGAAAGTCCTAAGTGGTGTTTATTCCTCCTCAACCATTTATTTAGATCCTAAGGGTCATGATTCAACCCTAAGGGACAAAAACCAACCTTTCTGAGCAAATCTGGGCAAGTATATACATGCTAGAAGAGTGCTACAGGAAGATACAATTCACCGAATGACCAAGCAAATAAAATCCAAATTGGGTGGGAAAAAACTTTTTATTGACTAGGATGTCTTAGGTCTCCATTCCAAGTGGAATCACTAAAAAATACCTCTGTTAACACATGCTAAAAAATAGCAGAAAATTACTAGTTTAAAATCTAGAAATTCGAGAACTAGTGAGCTAGTTAATCTATCAAATGCCTATCATAATCAAGTGCGAATGCAATAAGATAAATTTTTTTATTAACTGGAATATTTTTGTGATCTAATGCAAGTGGAATCAACTCGATTGAATCCCGTTAGCATGTTCTAAAAAATAGCAGAAATTTACTACTATTTGCTACAAGGGACTTCCAGAAATTTACATTTGGGAATAAGCAAACAAATCCAAGTAGCTCAATGATTACTATGACCTTCCAAAGTTGTTCAAAGGATGAAATCATGCTTTTGATCCTGCAAAATAACTTACTTCAACCATTTAACCCAATCATACAACAAGAAATCATCAATACTAAATGCAGAAAAAGAAAAAGACAAGAACAAGAGATGCATGTGAATAAGAAGTGAAAAGAAGAAAAGTAAATGATACAAAAGGGCTCTGTGGCTCTTGGAATGGCCTTGCCCAAGGAAACTCAGAGTCCTATGAAGGAGACCAAGATTTAGAAGTTGAACATGGCACCAATCTTCATTATTTCCATCAATACAATTACATCCCGACAAGAAATGAAAGTGGAGCTGCAAAAATATGAGTTCTCTCCACAAGAAGACTAATAAAAATCAACCCCTAGAGGCAAATTCGACTTGGTACTTATAAAAAATGATTAGGAAGAATTCCCCATGAAAGGAGGAAGCTTTCCCCTACAAAATCCCTCAAATAGTGGATCTAGTTCCTAACATTAGGAATATGCTTTAAATGAAAAGGAACACATTCCTAGATTTTCTCAATCATTGGAGCTTCGGAATTTGTGCAATAATTTCATAATATCTTGTTGATTTATTATCCCCTATTGATACTCCTGTAGTAGGGAGCAAGTCCCTAAATTATCTCCTCCTCCAAATCTCCATAATCTGCCCAATATTCTCACAATATTCTACAAAATAAACAATATTAGGCACAAATATGTAATTATCCATAAACCTTCCTAATAAACATATTAAAGTTAAAAAACATTATTAAGTGTAGAATGAGAGGTTTAATATGGCCTTCATGTGCCTAAGAAAGGTTAGATGGGCCTTATTTTATGTCTAATTTGGAGGTCCATCATACCCCCCTACTGAAATTGTTGCTCATCCTCTGAGCAACCTATTCATATCACTCACCTTGTTGTTATTCATGTATACTGACATTATTCATGCTTTGTTTGTTGGTCTATTTGATGCTCTTTCTTTTGCTCTTCTTGCTACTGCATTTTTCTATCTTAGTTTCCCAAGGCAGCCCTACAGTAGGTTGAGGCTTCTTCTTTCCGTCAAGTGGTTCTTCAACTGTAATGAGCAGCAAACAACCTGAATCTTGTAGAAACTAAATTTTGCATGCCAAGAGGTGGTGGGTCCACCTTTTATTTCTTTTTTTTCTTTCTTCCTTTTTTCTTTTTTTCCATTATTTTTTCTCTTTTTTTCAACTTTTCTCTATTTTTTTATTGCATGAAAAATATAATCAAAGTGCTTTGAATTAACCGGGTTGGCCCTCAGCTACCCCTTCACACTCCCTGTCTTCCATCATGACTAAATGATTACATCCCACTTTCTCAAGTCCTTTTCACTTTTGCCTTGTCCTCTCCCCTATGTGCGGGTATCTTGGTGGAAAAGTGAATTTAATTGCTAGATAAGGCCGAGGTTTCTCTCCTACTAATATTGACTATTAAAACCTTTTCCTTCATACACTTGCAATTTTTTTCAAGCTAAAATAAGTTCGTAAGAAAGGTTTAAAGGATTGCATACTGGACCTTACCCTTGATGTGTTTTTGCAGGTGATATTGAGGTTGTCAATATCAATGTTGAAGTTTCCTTTGGTGGTCCTGAAGCTACTGCTAATGACCTTGAAGTTAACCTACTCAAGGTCCTATTGTTGATAGCCTTGATCTGGAGGTCTCCTAGCTTTTTGTTGGTGTTGTTGCTTCGCATCCCTGGCTAAAATGTTGTTGTTGAGCTTCATAACGTCATGATTTCAGAGGTGTTGACTTCCTTTGTTTGTTGATGCATAGGTATTCATAGCATGATACTTTTTCTGGCTGATGTAATCTTTTTTTGTGTGCATAACTCTTTTTGGGTTTCAATCTATTGTTGTTGGAGTTGATGAATGCCAACCCACATTCTAAACCTCTGTCTTCCAGCTACCATGAGCAAGTTGTCTTAGTCAAATTTGACCTTCTTAGAGTGTTGGGCTTAGCCATGGGTGATGTTCACCTTCCCCACACTTGTCACAACTGTCATACACCCTTCCAACACTTCATCTCACCATTATTTTCCTCCAAAACCCCTCAGCCAACTTCCTGTAGCAGTTCAAGACATCATGTAGTAGTATAGGGAATCCTATAGCAAACCTGTTTTGTCCATACCTCCCAAATGGTATACTGGATTGACCCAAAACAATTTGAGCATGTTTTCATCATCCTTATGCACCTCCCCATAAAAAAATATTGGTCAATGGATGCACAAATCTCGAGAAAAAATAAAAATGGTTGTAGGTGATGGGGGTGGATTTCTCGAAAAATGTGAACTAGAATTTGTTGAAACTACTTGGGCATGCTACCATCATCCATATGCATCTCCCCATGAAACATATTGGCAAATTGATGCACGAATATCGAGACGATTTAAAAATGGTTATAAGTGATGGAGGTCAATTTCTCAAAAAGTGTGCACTGGAGTTTGCTGAAATTTCTTGGGCATGTTACTATCATCCATATGCATCTCCCCATGAAACATCTTGGAAAATGGATGCACTATTTTCAAGACATGCCAAAATAATTTTCTGCTATGTGTATTTTTACTTCCTGTAACATTTTAGGACAACAAGGAAAATGAATAGTAAAAGCTTGGGAATGATGAGTGGATGGTGGAAATAGATGAGGGTGATGGATTGGCATGGCCTTGGTCCTTCTATAGAATCTTAGAAAAGGAGGAGAAAGTCCAAGTTTGACTTGCTTTGACTAGGCTTTTGAACAACTTTTCTTTTAGTGGCTAACTTCTTTTTGTTGCTTGCAGAGGTTGGAGAGCGTCTTCATTCATGAGAAAGAGATACATGGCGAAAATATTTTTTATTAATTTTTTCCCTTTTCTCTTCTAAGCCTATTAGCAGCCTCAATGAGGTTTTCAACTAGTAGGTCTGCGTAGGTGCTTCAAAGGTGGTTTTCCCCTAGGATCTTTTCTTTTTCTCTTTTTTTCTCTTTTTTCCCAACCCATTGACCGCCTCATGGAGGTTTTCAATCAATGAGCCAATCTCAGGTGCCTCAAAGGAGGTTTTCACCTGAGATTTTAGTTTTTACTCTTATTTTCCATTTTTTATTTTTTTCTATCCTACTCTACTTGAAAAACAAAATCTCTTTCAAGTCTAAGAATACTTCCAATGGATCCATGTGAACATTAAGATGACAGCTAAAATGATGTGTAGGCTTGAAATATATGCTTTGACATGTACCTGAATTTCAAAGACCAAATTCTTTGATTGAGATGAGATCAGGTGTTGGCTTATGGGGGCCTGACCCAAGTTCAACGTTAGGTAGCCAAAAAAATCCCTACACTACTTGACCTTTCGGCTTCAGTCTCACCCGAAGCAGTATGGGGGGATGCTGGAACCAAGTTTTCGCACCCTTGAGATAGTTGTGATGTCGGTTTATTCCAACTATACCTACCTCCATGCAGGTCGCTTCGCACTCTGTTCCACCCTTCAGTACCTTTGTGCTCTGTTACAATCGGCTTTCATGCAGTCCTAACCAGGGGCTGAAGTCCTTTCACATTGCTAGGGCAGCAAACTGTGATATCTCCCAAACTAGGCTAAGTATCTTACCTATCTTATTAACAGATCTTAGTTAGCTTCGCGTAAACAGATGTTCTTACTTGTGTTACTTAACCAATACAATTATACACATTCGTGCATCATATAAGCATTAGAAGTGAAATTCATACCCGATATAACAAATGCATAAACAGGAAATAAATATGTAGAAATGATAGAAAACTTCTCTTTATTAACACTTCCAGAAGATTACAGACTCGACTCACCCTGCGCACTTAGTTGCGGGGATTCGCACACTCAGTTGTGGACTACTAGGCCCCTACGCACTCAGCTGCAGAGCCTCTACCTACACTATGACCCAAAACTTAGACTTACACTTCAAAGTTGTCTCCCATACATCTTCATTACTTCGACCTTATGTCTCTAACTACTTAGAGCTTATCTCTATTTATACAATCCCATGGTCCGCGGACCATGGATAGACCTTCTACAACTGACATTACATTATCAAAATAAGGGTGGACAACCCTATGACTCTTTAACAACTGTGCGCTCCGCGCCCACAAAATGCGGAGTCTTTACATTGGAATTACAACATTGGACCAAAATCTGGGCTCTAAGCCCCAAAACTACCCTTGGGGGATCCCGCGCCCAACAGGCCCCCAACACAAACATCGTGACTCACCCTCAAGTCACTTTGTAGGTGCGGAGATCTTAGCATTAAGACCTCCCAACTCTATTTGGATCGCTGCAAGTTCGGCAACGCACTGAACGGCTGCCTACTGGACTTCCTCCACGTGTTGTTCAATGACCGCTATTGTAGAACTGCTTCCCTGAATCCCCTCCTGAGTTGCTTGCAGTTGCATGAGCTTTGCTTCAATGGAGGCTGTAATTTTATAAGCCTCATCAATCCATGGTTGTAGGTGTGCTTTCAAGACCGCTTCTTTGTGTCGAGCGACATCCACCTGTTCCTTGAGGGCCTTGGCCTGCTGCATCCGTGCAAGCCTTTGTGTAAGGGAAATTATTTGTGTGGTCCCTTTTACCTCATCGTATTTCTGTTGTAGCTCACACACCTCTTTCTCTAGGCACTCCACATTTGGGTCCTCTTACAGGGTAGTTAGGACCTCGAATGAATGTTCGAACAGCTTCATACAGTCTGTCACTGCACTGTCAACTGCCGCAATCGTTGTCATAACTGCAATAGTACGTTGTTCCTTAACCTCTAGTGGAGTTGAAGGTTGAGCCTTCAACTGTAGTTTTGTGATCTACAGGTTCAGCTCCAGCTGAACCCTGACCGTTTCTGCTCTTGTGCGACACACCCCTGTAGCTAACTTACGGACGCGTGCCTCCACTAGTTCCTTTACTTGAATGGCCAACTCTAGGACCATTTGGTAGGCTTCCTCCACAACCTAGATTATTTGTTTGTTTTGCTCCACTGCCTTGTTGTGCTACAGGCTCAACAACTCAATGTTGATGCATTGCTCACTCATTACCTATAGAGTGTGACTCTCCCTGGCCTTGAGTTCTACGGTGACTCCATCCTGTAAGAGGTAGAGCGTCTCCCGAGGGAGGGCGGCCATGTTCAACCCTACCCCTTTCGAACTGCTCACCATGGGTCTGTGGGCTTCCTTTTCTGCAGTAAGTGCCCCATCTGGTAGCACTATCGTATTGGTCACCCTGGCGCAACATTTCCTCGGCAGCTAAAGTGCCGACTGTGAGGTTGTTGGACACTGTGTCAGCCTATGGAATGCGCACCTGCAACTCATGTATTTCTATCCGGAGAGCCCCCAATACCAACTGTTCTTGTTCCTCAAACTGCTGGAAGGCCTCCGCGGTGACATCCCTCATCATTTCACCGATATCATGCAATTCCCCCTCGGTGAGGGTGATTAGGTCGAATGATGTCTTCGATGCCTTTTTTTTTCTTTCGCAACACTATCTGCTCTCGTGGTCATGGACACTTGAGCTGGGTGGACTTCGTTTGTGGATCCACGCTATCTTTTTTTGTGTCTATCTTTGGTTCAGGCAAAGGTGACTTATGTCCTTCGCGCTCTTCGTCTGTTGTTTTCCATTACTCCACCAATTTCGCAGCGTTGCATGCTTCTTAGGCCTTAGCCGTTGCTTCTTCCTTTCCATGCTTCTCTGCTAGTTGCGCCATTCGAAGCTTTGTCTCCTCCTTCTTGCATTGTGTGGCGGACTTGTCTATTTCCACCACGGAGTCAACTAGAGCATGCCACTCCGGCGGCCAATACTCAAGGACTACAAATATTACATCATCAGTCACCAAGTACAGTAAATCATGCCATGTCTTTGTAGGGTTCTTCCACACCCTAATGAAGACATGGTGGAAGTCTGATTTGAATTCTGCAAAGCTCTGTAAACTATTGTATACTATGGGCGACAACGGCGGCTTGCGATTGATCCCCATCTAGATATTCATCTCCATGAATATCCAAAATATCTTGCTCTCCTTTATCCACTGCATGTCCCTGGTCACCCACAACAAAGCATACTTCGCTACCTCTGGAAGGTCTGGTGCAATCAAAGGGAACTGGCTATCCTCGGGTAGCTCCCATGCCACCAGTATGATTGACAATAGGAGCCACACATAATGAAATGTTTTGCCCTATTCATGTGCCTCGCGGCAATTCGCAAGGAACTCACCACATAGATAGTTCACCCAATTGAACTGGACTCCTTCTGTGCATTGCGATGCTAGTGCAACCATTGGCATGGGTATCTCGCATGCCACTAGTATGATTGACAACATGAGCCACGCGTAATGAAACTTTTTGCCCTGCTCCTGTGACTCACGGCAATTCACAAGGAACTCACCGCATAGATAGTTTGCCCAATTGAACTGGACTCCTTCTATACATTGCACCACTAGTGGAACCACTAGCATGGGCACCTCATCCGCGCGGCACTTCTGCATCACCTTCCTTGCCAATATTTGTCTCACGACCTTGACTGCAAGGTTGTTGATGCTAGAGATGGCATACCCTCGCTTCTTCTTCTCAAACTTAAACTTCTTTTTCATTGCCTCCGTGAGGGCCAACTCGCCACCTTTTCCCTCTGAAATGTTTGTTGGATCCTCCCCTAAGCAAGGTAGCCATGTAATCTAGTGAATCAGATGGTCTATAATGGGGATGGGCTCCTCTAGCCACAAGCACCCACCATGCACCAAGAAGAGCAGCTACCTGATGGTGAAAACGGTCACTGGGGCACAGTGGTAATACAGCACCCAGAGTAGGTTTAGCAACCCTACTTTCTCAACACCTCAGAGCCATTTGCCTGGCTCCATTTCAATCATTCCATTTGTCACATCCATCTTCTGGTGCATTAGTTGTGCAGTCGCTAAATGCAGGAACTTCTCGTGGTCTGCGAGGTCCCAATCTTCAAATTTTAACACGGGGACCCACCCCAGGTGCGGTCCCTCAAAAATAATATCATCCGGGAGCAATGAAGTTTACAGAGAGCTCTTGCTCTCATCTATATCCTTTGGCTCCTTGGCTTTACCCTTGCGCGGAGGAACATATTACGACAATTGGGTAATAGGGTTCGCACCCTGGGTTTCAACGTCCATCTCTACATCCTTATCCTCCACCAAGATTTCTTCAAACTCTTCCTCCTCATCGACCTCCAGATTAATGGCATTCCCTTTTTCCTGCAGGGTGAGCTTGGTCCTTAGTGAATTTCTGGATGAGATGCGCACCGATATCATGGCCTTCTTATCCTTCTTAGGTCTCCATTGATCCAAAATGGATCCTAGAAATACTCTAAGTCTTCAAAAATCAAAAAACTGTCGCAAAGGATGATCCTTTAAAAATGGCAGATTACACTATCGATCCTGAAAAACATGAAGAAATAGTGAAAAATAGAGCTATTGGAGGCTTGAACAATGATGCACAGGAGCCGTCGGATCTGGCTGATCAACGCTCCAGATCTAATCGGCATATTGCAATCGGAGGTCACAAGCAAAGGCTATCGGAGGCTACCATATGAAAGTTGCAACAACGATCAGCGCAAGTCAATGAGGACTGTCGATCAAGCGTGTAGATCGACGGCTCAGGTTAACTCGTAATATCACATCGAAAAAATACAAGGAGCGCTTACCGAAGGCCCAGGGACTATGCGATAAGCAATTGCAATATATCGCATCCGAGCGATACAAAGGAGCATGGCCGATACATATGCGATTTGCGATAAATCCGAACCTGTCGGGGTTATGGATGAAATTTAATATATTTTGATTTCTGTAAATAGGAGTTTTCCTATGTAAATTTGTATTTTCATTAAAGAAACTAAAACCAAAGGAAATGCGAATGGAGCGATAAAATGGACCCGAAAGGGTTTATACATGCAGTGACATATATTTTGAGGTTTGTAACGAGTGGGATTTTGAGCGGGCCTTAGGCGGTAAGGGGTATTGGACGGGCTCCGCCCGAGCCCATAGACTGGCTGCCATGTGGCTAGGCTTCGGAGAGAGAAAACCACCTTTTTGGGTGGGTAATCTCAGTGCGCATAAGCCACCCGAAATCAATAGAAACCGTTGGATCAACGATCACTTGCAATAGCGCCGAAAGACACATCCAAAAGGATTATAGAGCAGAATTAATGATATTTCAGGTCTGATAGATTGTGTTTGGGCAGATTTTCTGAAGCATCTACAAGTAATTCTGCACAATCTATTGATAATGAAGATAATGAGAGGAAAAGGCATGGGATTTTTCATATTAGAGTTATTTCCAAGCACCAAAAGATTGATACTTTATTTGATAGTGGATCACAAGTAAATTTGATTTCTGAAACAATTGTAAAGAAGTTGGGCTTACTAACAACACCTCACAAGAAGCCATATCCATTAGGTTGGGTATGTGATAAAGCAAAGCTACAAGTGACTAGACAATGTAAACTTACGTTTGTTGTTGGGTCAACATTTGTAAATGAGGTTGAGTTAAATATATTTCCCTTAGATATATGTGGCATTGTTTTAGGAAGTCCTTACTTGTATGATAGAAAATCCATTTTCTATAGAACTGAAAATAAGTATCAACTCACTAAAGATGGAATAGAATATATTGCAAGAGCTCATCAACTCAAAAATAACTATTCTCTCATAAACTCACGGCAGATGAAAAGAAATGTAAATTCATGCAAGCAATTTTTACTGATGGTTGCAAAGGAAAATAACCCTGATAAAACCTGTTATCACTTAAGAATTCTAATTCCCAAACTGCTCACATTAGTTTGATGGTAAAGATTCGGTGCTAGTCTAAGTATGAGTTTTCGTTTGCCTTGGAGTCTGAGTCTTAGGAGTCCACTATGCATTCTCATTCACCTCTAGTCTCATAATTCACACAATTTCCATGTGTCAGCTCTGTTCAAAGGTTATTATGTGCTACAAAGCTCTTTAGGTGATTTCGTAGCGCATAAGTCAGTTTTAGGTGTTTTCGCTGTGCAACTGTCTAGGTGATTTCGTAGTGCAAAAACCCGGTCTAGGTGATTTCATGCTGATCCATAGAAAATCTCACCCAACTGTCATATTTATCAAAATCCTCATCATTAGGTCATTAGCTGTCTTGGTATGCACAGGTTGCAAGTTTCAAAAAGAAGAAAAGAAAGGAAATACATTTATGAACTCCAAAGTTTTATTATGAAAAGGTAGTCAACTTCCAGGAGGTGTCTAGAGCAACTGAAAGCATATTTTGGAAAATTGAAAGAGGTTTTTATTCCTAACAGACTGAACTAGAAAAATCTCCTTCAGTTTCCTCAAATACATCATGAGCTGGGGGAATGGATGACTAAACTTGCACTACAAAATTGTTGTAGGTGCAAGTTTTTCACAAGCATATTTCTCTATTTGACACCTGTTTTTCAAAGACACATTCTGGGCGGTAGGGAAGGTTTTTCAAAAAACCAAAAGAGGTTTTTGTTCAGCATGGATTGGTTCACAAAAGATTCCTTCAGTTTTTCCAAATACGTTTTTTGTGATAAGTTATGAGCTCTCTCCCAAGACCTATTTTTCAGCCAGAACAGAAGCTTATATCTCATGTCATCTTCACGTTGCAGAGACAGCTAAAAGGTTAGGTTTGTTAATAATATCAGATGGAGTATATGCTCATATTGTCTTTGGTGAGAAGCCATTCATTCCAATGGGATCCTTTGCATCAACTATACCAGTAATTACTCTTGGGAGCACTGTGGAAACAACAAATATGAAGGAGAAGTTAACAAGGCTCGCTACATGCCACAGAATTCATTTTGTCATTGCAACGAAGACAGTGAGCTCAGATGTTTATGTGTTTGATTACAGCAAGCATCCATCAAAGGCTCCTCAAGAAATGGTTTGCAATCCTGAATTGATATTGAAAGGTCATTCTAATGAAGGATATGGTTTGACATGGAGTCCTCTAAAAGAAGGTCACATACTAAGTGGTTCAAACGATGCACAATATGATTGTGGGATATAAACGCTGCATTTTGAAAGAAAGTGCTTGAGGCCAGTCAAATATTTAAAGGTTCATGAGGGAGCATTTGAAGATGTTTCATGGCATTTCAAGCACGAATACCTTTTTGGCTCTGTTGGAAATGATTGCCATTTGCTCATATGGGACATGTGTATACCTGCACCTAACAAGCCTCAACAATCAGTTGTAGTTCATCAGAGTGAGGTTAACTCTTTGGCCTTTAATCTGTTCAATGAGTGGCTGTTGAGAAAAGAAAGCCCAAGAAAGTCAGAGTTTGGTATTGAAACTGTGATTTTTGGAACAACTCAGCAGTTTCGTAGCTCGCTATGAAACTGCTGAAGCTAAAACAATATGATATCAGTCAACCGGTTTTGAGATACAAGCAGGGATTTTGAAAATGAAATATCTATAAGGGATCATCTGAAGCTGTCAGCTTACAACAAGGTCAAGACAGGTGGAGGAAAGATGTATGTGAATTCAACTCTAAGTTTTTTATCATAAAGTGAGCACATTAACCACAGTTTAAGATATGTCAAAAGCTTGGAAGAACTTTTGCCTTCACACATGACAAAGGTGGCCAGCACATCAAGGACGTGGCAATCTGTTCTATTTTGGGTAATCAAATATAAAGGGCGTGTTTCTTTGGATTTGAACATTTGAGGCAAACCAAAGACCGGTAAAATAGGGGTAGTTTCCTATGTTTCAGGGCAATGGAAAACATGTGACATTGAAGACCAACATAGAGCCTTGAACATCCATCACAGCCAAACTAGAAGGGGACTAGATGTCAAGGAATGAGAATGATTGTAAATAAAAGCATAATATGGAATTAGAGTCCTACTTGATTTAGATTTCTAGAGCTGTCAATTAGTAATAAGTTGTATTTATTAGTTAGTTTAAAGGTTAATAGGTGTCATAAGAAGTAGAATTCGAGTTCCCCTCAGGCTTGAGGAGGAATCTCAGCCTTGTAAAAGAATTCTATATATAGCAGGAACAGTAAGGTACTCAAGGTTGGAAGTTTATGTAAAAAAGCTCTGTTGACAAGCTTATGTAAAGACTCTGTTTATTTTGATAATACAGTGAATGGTTTCAGCTGCTCAAGAATCATAGTGACTTCAATGTATGAATTCCTCTTGTTGTCTTTCATGTTGTTTACAGTTTCATGGGTACTTGATTACTTAGAAATCACATGCTGTGTTCTAATTTCCTTCATGTACTCATATACTGTCCCTTTGTGTCTGTTGTACTTTATGTATATTGAAGTCTGAATGCCTTGATTTCATTGCAAAGCCAATTCACTGTTAATGCTGAGTAACATATGACTCCATGAGCCCAATGGATGCTTGTTAATTTAGATTTTACCAGCCTCATTCCTATTTGTTTCATAGAAGAGTTAGCCATCTCAATCACAATTGCAAATCTTAAACCCTTTGAGAGAGCCCTCTCAGGCTAAGGAGACTAAGCCTTAGCTAAAAGATTGGTCTGAAACAGTTACTTGAAGTCTTCCCGGCCTGCAACCTTCCAGGGCCTGATTTTGAGATAACAAAACCAATGTATTTGAAGGTTGTGATGCTAAACAAAAAGCTAATTTAGTTAAATTTGTTTCAGAATATGATATCCTATTTCAAGAACCTAAAGGGAAATAGTACATGATATTCATTTGCAACAAGATGCTCCATTACCTAACATCGGAATGTACAGGTTATCCGCTTTAGAGAATGTAGAGATCAAGAAGCAGGTACAAGAGCTGCTTGATAAAGGGTTCATAAGGCCAAACACATCACCATGTGGATCTCCAATCGTACTGGTGAGAAAGAAAGATGGTTCGTGGAGGATGTGCATTGATTACCGAGCACTGAATAAAATAACGATCAAGAATCATTATCCTCTTCCTTGCATTGATGATCTATTAGATCAGTTGAAAGAATCAGTTTACTTTTCCAAGTTAGACTTGTGTTGTGGCTATCATCAGGTCAGATTTGCAGAACAAGATGCATGGAAGACTTCTTTCAAAACAAGGGTTGTATGAATGGCTGGCTATGCCTTTTGGCTTAGCCAATGCTCCTGCCACTTTCATGAGAGTTATGAATGATGAACTCATACCTTTTATTGATGATTTTGTAATTGTATATTTAGATGACATTCTTGTTTTCAGTAAAACATGGGAAGAACATTTGAAGCATGTAAAGCAGACTTTAGATGTTTTGAAAAGAGAAAATCTCTATGTGAAGTTATCAAAATGTGAATTTGGCAAACATCTTTAAATTATTTGGGTCATATTGTAGGGGGTGGTGAATTGAAGATATATCCCTCTAAGGTTGAAGTCATTGTGAACTAGCCTAAACCCAAATCTGCTACAGAAGTTAAGAGTTTCCTAGGAGCAGCACAATATTGGAGAAAGTTTATTGCTAACTTCTCCTTCATTGCAGCTCCCTTACATGCTTTAAAAAGATTGAACAAGGTGTTTTAGTGGGGAGGAAAATAGTAGAAAGCCTTCGACACCTTAAAAGAAAATATTAGTACAGCACCAATACTAGCATTACTAGATCTTCAATGACCATTTGAGATTGAAACAGATGCCAGTGACTATGCCATGGGAGCAGTGTTGATGCAACACGGTAAACCCATATGCTATCATTTTGAGACATTTAATTCTACAGTAATTAATTATCCCACATATGATAAAGAATTGTATGCATTAGTGCAAAGTGTGAAAAAGTGGAAACGTTACCTAATGGGCAAAGAAACAATCATACATACAGATCATTAGCCACTTCAATATTTGCACTCACAAATTAAATTGTAGCAATCAAGACATTATAGGTGGATGGGTTTCCTACAGCAATTTCATCTTGTCATCATATATTATAAAGGCATACACAATAAGGTTGCAGATATGCTATCAAGACCAATCATAAATGCATCTACTATACTTAAGCATAACTCAGTAATGCATGAAAGCTACATTGAACAATATGCTCAAGATATAGATTTTAAAGATGTATATGCAGCTTTAAGTCAGCGCAAACAAGTACAAGAATTGGATTATCATGTTAAGGACCAACTCTTCTATCATTTGGGAAAGTTATGCATTCCACAAACTGAAAGAGTTACCATAATCTGAGAAGCACATACTTCTCTTATATCAGGTCATTTTGATGTAAGTAAAACAATTGCACAGCTGCAAAGGTTCTGTTATTGGCCAAGAATGCATGAAACATTTTCTAGATATATTAAAGGGTATACTATGTGTGCTACAAGCAAGCCCAGTAATGGAAAATTAGGCTTGTACACTCCACTTACATTTCCTTCTCGTCCTTGAGAAAGTGTTTCCATGGACTTTGTTGGGGGATTGCCAAAATCTAGAAAAGGTCATGATTATCTATATGTTATTGTGGATAGGTTCAGCAAAATGTGTATTTTAATACCTTGTAACAAGCAAATTACAGTTGAACAAACAACGAAGTTGTTCTTTCAGCATATATGGGTTCATTTTGGGTTACCCACTTCCATTATATCTTATCAAGATTCCCGATTTGTTGGGAATTTTTGGTCAAGTCTGTGGGAATTGATGGACACCAGATTGAAGAAGAGCACAACATTTCATCCACAAATAGATGGCCAAACAGAGGTGGTCAATAGGACAGTGATCCAGTTTCTCCGGGGCTATTGCAGCAAGCATCCCAAGCTTTGGGATGAACATTTGTGTTATGTGCAACATGCTTACAACCATGCCAAGCACTCTTCTACTCAGAGATCTCCTTTTAAGACTTGTTTTGGTTTTACACCAAAGTCTCCCTTGGATTGTCTTTGGTAAAGACATAGCAGTTGATGGACACAGTGATGTGGACAAAGCAACCAAGTTCATTGAACAGATCCAAGAAATTCACCAGGCAGTGCAGGAACAACTGGAAAGAAGCCAGGCCAAGTACAAGACTTTGAGTGAGCGGGAGAGTCTGCGTACTCAGAGAGACTTGAGGGATTCAAGTAAACTCTTGTTGTTTTGTAGCTATTGTGTTGAGACTCAATTTGAGCTCACATTTTGTAAAACTCTACTCTTGAAGACATAATACAGAGGTCACCACTGAAGGCTGGACTAGGAGACGTAGCCCAGGAGTTTTGGGTGAACTCCTTGATTATTTGGCTGTGTTATGTGTGTATGTCTATTATGTTTCTTTAACTGTTCATTGTCTATATTATTCGCAATCTTTTCAATCCGTTTCACTAAGTGATATAGGCAAATCCTGCACATGAGTCTATAATACCTTAATATTAGTCTAAGATCTCATTTTCAGATCATCCGTGTTCGCGGTGATTTAGGGACCTCAACGATTATTCTGGCGCTCTCTGGGGCTTCCACTTCCACAATTTCCTGCGCGGTTCCTCGGCTCCCACTACTTCTATGTCCATGGCTTCTTTGGGTGTTGACATAGCGCTACTCCACAATTATTTCAGTGTATCAAGTAGTTTCTCAAACAACGAATTCACTTTCAAAGTCTTGAATAAGTCTCAGTTCATGAATACTTGAGTACGCAACAACTCACTTCTCAAAATGCCAAGTGTTGTTTGTTGGACAGCCACTTGTAATCTATAGCACCTTTTGAATTTGAATTCGACCGTTCCCCCCACATCTGGTCCATTAATGCCAGATTGGCGGCAGATTTTCAAGAATCTAGCCCATAAAATTCCTCTTAAATGCCTGTCACCCACTCCATTTGGCCTCAAACCAAGCATCAAATCATGAATAGTGTCTTTAATGATCACTTTCCGGTAGACCTATGCGCCAGCGCAGCTGTTTTCACGCTATTGTGGACCCTATGACACTTCGCTGCTTCGTGCAGTCTTGAAATCGCGCAGCTCCCAGGCAGTGTAGTTTATAGTCCCGCACCTCCTTTCAGCTGCCTGGAGTGCTAAGACTGTACCACTTTCATATAGTCACCTCGCTGAATCATCGTTGTATGGCTTCAATCGACTGCCATTCACCTTTCCTGGGAAGGGTTCTCCATTTAAATTTACCAGTTGTACCACACCTCCGTCGATAATATCCTTAATATACAGTCCTAGCCAGTGCATCCTAAATTTTTCGGGGAATTTATCAAACTTACTATCATACAACAAAACCATATCGTTTACCTTGAATGTGTGCAGGTTAATATGTCAGTCATGCCATGCTTTTTCGCGCTGCTTTTGGACCTGCTAGTGAAATCTAGCCAAAAATCGTTCTTCTTCGAGCTCATCCAGCTGCGCGAGCCTCTCCTCCAGGGCTCTGTGATCTGTCATACCTATGTGCGCTGTTATCCGCAACCTAGGCACGATGTATTCCATAGGCATTATGGCTTCCACTCCATAGACAAGCTTAAAAGGTGTTTGTCCCGTCAATTTCTTGCATGTCATCTGATAAGCCCCTAACACTGTAGGTATGCATAGGTCCTAATCACTTCACTGCGCATTGCATACCTTGGTCAGCGTGTTTTATAGTACTTTGTTGAATGCTTCCACTATTTCATTAGCCTATGAGTGATAAGGTGTGCCCTTTTAATGGTCACCTGAAATTCCTCTGTTAGTGCGCTGATCATTTCGTTCAAAAAGTGCGTGCCCCAATCACTCATCAAAATCTTTGGGCATCCAAATCACGTCAAGACATGCTCAAAGAGAAACTTTGCGGAATTCGCGCCTATGCAATCCTTCAACGACTGCGCTTCTGCCCAATGAGTCAAGTACTCTATCGTAGTGATAATATACCTCACGCCTATCTTTCCTTTGGGCTAAATTGGTCCTACAAAATCTATTACCCACTTCTTGAAGGGTTGCAATGTCATTTGTGGATTCAAAGGCATTTCATCCCTCTGCAATGGCCTACCTGTTCTTTGACATACATCGCATGCCTTGCAATATGCTTTTGAATCCTAATGAAGGGTTGGCCACCACAACCCTGAGCGTAGAATCTTCTGCGTGGTTTCTCTTCCTGCATAATGTCCTCCCGCGATGCCCCCATGAGCGTCTGCAAGGATGTTGCTTTGTTCAAACTCAAGTACATACCTTCACAGTATTTCATCATTCCCCATCTTGTATAGATGCCCAAAAATGACAAAGAAATCTATCGTTCGCAACACTAATTCCTTCTTCTGTTGGACAGAGTATCCTTCCAGCGCAGTTCTAGTTGTTAGAAAGTGTATTATATCTTTGAAATGTCCATCTGCTATGAGCACAGCAAAAAGTTGCACATCGGGTAATCCTTCCTCCAAACTAGAAGGTTCCTCCCCTGTCTCGATGCAAGATAGGTGATCTGGTCCCACGTTCAATCATCTAGGCTTCACAACAACTTCAAAATTGCATTCTTGGAACAATAAAAGCCATATGCAAATGCGCCCCCCAAACACAAGCTTATTGACCAAGTACTTCAGCATGGAGTAGAGGTGCCCCTGCTTAGGTTGGGGCTTTTCATCATAGGCCTGCATCCATGTGTGCGGATCATTCTACCCATCATACTTATCTGTCTGTCACATCTTAGGCTTCCCAAATCACGTCCACATCATTTTCCTACATTTGCGCCAGTTCTCAAAGCTTCCTTTGTGCGTACCCCACAATCTTGTAGGCATAGCATGCAGTACCCAATATAAGGCCTGGAAGCGTTGTTTTTCTAGCACCTCTCTTTCAAACGCATCCAAAAAGACATCGACCTCATTCAATCCATCATAAGTAGGCAGATTTCTTACCTCTGATGACACGCAACGCAACGACCTGCTCATCATATTGCAATTCAGCGTAGTTACTTCATGTAATTGATTCTACCATCGTTCTATTTCTTTGTCAGAATCCGAAGTGCAGGAGCTCTTGTGCTCCCATGTAATCCGCCCATCCGCAGTGGGATTCACCTAGTCTTGGTCTTACGTTGTTATTTTGTAGATGCAGTCCAGATCATCATCACTCTCATAGTCGCGAACCGGCTCCGTATAGCACGATCCTTCAGCAAGATCGAGGGGTATTATTACACGTAGTGACTTCTTCTCAAAAATCATCTTTCGCTTCTTCAGATTGATTACCCCATTCATATCAGTAGCCTAGTCAATTCCCAAGAGCATGGGGTAGGGATTGCTATCATCAACAATCTCTATGACTTCAAACTCTGCTAGTGCGCTCGCTCCTTCAATATCCACAGTTACTCCCTGCAACCGCCCCATGGGTATTATTTTCTACTGATTTTCCATCCTTAGCTGGATTGGAGACCATTGCAGTGCAGGTCTCCCCATTCGCTTCCATGTCTATTTCGGTAGAACATTCGCATCTGATCCCAAATCCAAAATGACTTGATCCATTTCGTATTCTTTGATCTGCACAGTCAGTCTCATTTCTCGTCTCGTTCTTGTCTTATGTTTTCTAATCTTGTAGACTACACGTGGTTCACCTGGCACGGTCCCAGCACATCTATTGATAAGTTCTTGTAACCCTTTCACAGCCTTACTATCACGCAGTAACTTCATACAGGTTTCAAGGAAAGTTGTGAGCATGGATGGGTCCATCTCCGGCTCAGGCTTATCTTTGCTTCCTGAAGTGGAGGCCTCAGCGAAGCTCTTCTTAGCTTCCATGAAGGTTTCCTGAGCACGCTCCAAATCAAACTTAGCTTCTTTCATTAGGGCTTTGTGAACCCAAGTACAGTCTTCTAGTTGTTTCCCCTTATCATCTCCTGTCGTGATTCCACTTCGAAGCACTATATTTACATTCAAATCTTCTTCACACAACACAGACCTCATCATTTGTAGTTTATGAGTCAGGGGAGGTGGTAGCACTCCTTTGTCATGTATCCTGGCTATTAGCGTAGAGCAGTCTTATGTAACATGATCAAACGACATGCAATACTTGCACGATGGGCGCGTTGGATTAGTGCAATTGCGGGCATAGTGTCCTGGCCCACCGCAATTGTAGCAAATCAACTGTCCGTGACCTCTACCAGGTCCTCCTCTGCCTCGGCCTCGTCCACGCCCCTAAAATCATGTCTGCGCCATCCTTACATTCTGTTCAAGGGGTCACGTTTCAGCCTAAACCTTGTAGGCAAGTGTCTATCCATCATCAATTCATAGCTTCTATAAGTATGCTCGTCATGTCCCACTGACCTACAAAAGTTGCAGAACAACTGTTGTGGAGTTTGCATATACTTTTGTAACAAGTGATAGTTATATGTGGCATGTTTCTGGCTATTTGATATATAGCACACCACAAAGCAGGCGTCGTGCCAGATCATGCTTGAGATTCCAGCCTTAAAGGCATTGGTCCTCCTCTTGCAAGGTAATTTGATTAGACCGGGCAGTGGTCTTTGTCATGACCCTGACTTTTGCATTTCACACACCATACTTCTTCGCATACCTCTAGTGGAACCATCCTATCCTACTTCAAGCTTTGCATCTCAAGGCACAGATTCTTTAGTTGCATGTGGATCTGTTAAACTCCTAGATTAGGATCTTGCATTGTGGTCTCATGAAGCCTCATGGAAATCTCCAAAGCCTCTGCCTAAGTTGTTATCTTCTGCTGCGACAACGCACTCCTTAGGTATGGTAGTAGCGAAGCTAAAAACCAATCATGATGTTGTCCATCCGTCAAATTCATGTTAGCTTTGTGAATCGTACATTTCAGCCTCTTATCTAGTTCCCAAGGCGTCTTGCCTAGTAGCATCGTGATCTCTTTGAATCCCACAATCGACTACGCTTTAGATTTAGGCCTGCTAAATTCTCTATTTAGCGGTATTTGGATATCTATGACTCTCGCATTCGGGATATCGTTGGAGTACATAACATACCAGGTTAGCACGTGATCCTGCAAAGCGCTAACCAGTGTCGCTTTCTCTATATGGTCATATGTAACACCTTGTGCTTCCCATACAACCCTTACAATGAACCAGAATTGATCCAGATCCTCATTTCCCAGACCTTTGAACATAGGAAACTTCATTATTTTTGCCATACTGAATCACGGTGGTGGTGGAGTTGGTATGGGTGAAGTTGGAGGTGATGGTGGTGAAGATGGAAGCGGTGGTGGTGGAGTTGGTATGGGTGAAGTTGGAGGTGATGGTGGTGAAGATGGAAGTGGTGTGGGTGGAGGTGTTATTCATGGAAATCCCTGTCTTATCAACTGAATAGCACTTCACAGAGAGACCTTCGCGAAGGTGAAATCAAGGGGTGTTTTGGAGAATTTAGCATCTACGGATAAATACTAATTCACTAGACAAGTAGTTGTGCCTAGAACAACAGTTTAAAGTGTTTTAGACTTTCCCTATAAGCAATAGATAAGAAGAGAGGATAGAAGGCCTACCTGTAGTTCTGCTTTCCTCTTGTCTCCCTTGTATCGATTCCGTCGCTCCTTCCCATACTTAACTCGCTTGAAAAGTACCCTATCAACACAATAGAAGACGAAAACCGATCAAAGCATACGGTCCAATGAATATAAACGAAAGGAATCAAAAGCAATTCATACATATAAGCATTATGAAAGAACACATCATATGGAAAAAGGTTCAAACAATTTATTAGATAGAAGAAGGAATCACAACCATCAGTGTCTAATTCAAAGTCATTCCTCCAGCTTGGATCCCATCCACATCACATCAAAAGCAAGACAAGCTTGTGGCATCACATCATTTGTTCTAAATTCAAGTCTCATAGTAGCATTATCTCCTTACAATTCAACATAATCCAGCCCCTGATCACTTAGATGAGTGGTCAATTTATAGGAAGATGAATGAGGTTTTGTCATTAATGGTGACATTGAATGGCCTTCCATACTTAGAATTAGTTCCATGCAGGAAGGGATGAGAGGATAGGGTGCTCCTTAACTCATTCCTCATCCATTTTCGAGCTCATAGGAGTTGATAAGACTGGGAAACTTCTAGATGACTCCAAAAGATAAGAATATTCCCCAAACCCTATGTGAATTTCACTCATTCTTTCCCATCGCATATGAAAGGAAGCCTAAGTGCTTTGTAAAGCACCGTGACAGTGGACTCAACTGCTCTACAGTGCACCTTCATAAGGGCTTACCTGCATTGGTCCCTCTAGAGGCAATTTTTGGATGTCTTCAAGCCATGAAACTGTCTAGGAAGGAAGCATTCAAAGGGTTTACTTGTTTAGGGCATGAAACAACTGAACTTAGGGTTTGATGAGCTCTAAAGCATTGATCTGAATGTTGGGATTTGATGTGCCCAAATGGATCTGTAACAAGGAGCTATGCTCTGGACCCTTATTTTCTTTGTTTCTGTAAATTCTTCTGCTTCGCATAGACCCAAACATCAAGGTAGTTGCATAAACCGTTTTTCACGCAACAACATTTTAATCCAAGTATTCAGAGATTTTACGTACTTACCTCGCGGTCTGATCCAAATGGATCCTAGAAAACCCTCTAAGTCTTCTAAAGGTCAAACTATTGCAAAAGAGGAACTCTTAGAAATAGCGGATAACACTATCGGAAGGCAAAAACATGGAGAAAACAAGGAAATAAGGCCTATCAGAGGCTTAAAACTATTTTGCATGAGAGTCATCAGGTCTGGCCGATCAACGGTCCTGATCTGATCGACAAATCGCAATCGGCAATGGCAAGCGGAGGCAATCGGGGGCTAACACATGACAGTTGTGATCGCGATCAACACGGGTCAATGAGGACTGTCGATCAAGTGCACAGATCGACAACCCATGTTAATGCGCGATATCGCAATCGGTAAACACAGAGGAGTGCTTACAAACAGCTCAGGGGTATGTGTGATATGCGACTGCGATCAATCGCATCACAATATCACATTGGAGTATTACAATGGAGCGAGGCCGATATAAACATAACTTGCGGTAACAGGATTTGATAACATTATAATGATATTTGATATAATTTGAGATCCAGAAAACATGGTTTTCCTTTGTATTTGTGTTTTTCGTTAAATAAATGAAATACAAAGGATAAAGCACCAATGCGATGAAACCAGACCCGAATGGGTTTGTTAATGCAAAAATATATTATCTCAAGTCTGATATGAGCAGGATTTTCATGTTTAATGTTTTTTTTTAATACAAAGGAAACAAGCGGGATTTTGGGAGGACCGAAGGCGGAAAGAGGTTTTGGCCGGGCTCTGCCTGAGCCCATACATTGGCTGTCACGTGTCCACACCCAGGAGAGAAAACCACTCTTTTTGGGCGATTAACTCCTGTACGCATGGGCCACCCGAAATGAACCTCAGCAGTTGGAGCCAAATCTCCCAGATCAATGGTGGGGATGCGATAAGTGGCATTAAGGCGGAACCGATAGGAGTTATAAGGCAGAATTTATAGTATTTCAAATCCGATAAACGGCAGTTTGGTGAATTTCCTCTGTTTTTAGTGTATTTCTCTGTGAACACAGAGAACGTTGTTTTTGGGGATTTCAAAGGCCCGATGACCCATTCCGTTACAGAACAGGTGGCCACCATCCCTGAAAGTGTTTAGCAATGATTATTAATGCTCAGAGAGGGATCTGAGTGGATAGAGGTCGGGAAGCCAGAAAGCCCAAGAAGGAGAAACGAACAGACAATGATGATTGGTTTTAAAGCCACAGAAGACAAAAAACAGAGACAAGCAGTGCTGAGGCAGAAAGCAACAGAGACAGAGAGTCTGTGAGGAGACTCTGTGTACTCAGAGAGACTTGGGGGATTCAAGTAAAGCCTTGTTGTTTTGTATCTGTTGTGTGAGACTCAAATTGAGCTCACTTTTGTAAAAACTCAGCTTTTGAAGACATAATAGAGAAGTCACCACTGAAGGCTGGACCAGGAGATGTAGCCCAGGAGTTTTGGGTGAACTCCATATTAAACTTGTTGTGGTTATGTGTGTTTGTCTATTATGTTCTCTAATTGCTTCATTTTCTATGTATTTCACAATATTATCGATCCATTGCACAAAGTAGCATAGGCAAATCCATGCACATGAGTCTGTAATACCTTAATAATTGTAAGATCTCATTATCAGATCACGGTCCTTTGAGAAAGCATTGTTCTGCCTCGCTGTAGCTGACTGAGGTGTCGACTGCAAACTCAATAACAAATCCTCCTATAATGCGATCAAGCCAATGATCGATGGTGCTCACGATCTTATCCTCCGATTCTTCCAACCTTTGCACTAGTTATGGGGTCCACACAATAGGATCGTCAAGTTTCCACCTTCCTTAGCTATCTGCAAGCTTCATGATCCACTTGTATAGCTCAGGAGGGAAGGACGTGAAAAAAATTTCATGGATATCTGTATATAGGTAGTTGTCTAGCCACTGTTCTTTTGACAGTCGCGAGTTTCTATTCTCCTGCGCTGTGAACTCGTGAATTCTTCTGTCCAACCAGCCTTCAATTTCTTTCTTAGTTGGATTTTGGTGATACAACATCACACATATCTATGCAGATTATGGTCCTGGCAACAGAACCATTTGTTGGCTTATGGGGGCCTAACCCAAGTTCAGCATTAGGTAGCCAAACAAATCCCTACACTACTGGCCCTTTCTACTTCAGCCTGCGAAGTGTGGACTGAAGTGTCACCCGAAGCAGTATGGGCGGATGTTGGAACCAAGTTTCCACACCCTTGAGATGGTTGTGATTTTGGTTTATTCCAACTACACCTGCCTCCACACAGGTCACCTCGCACTCTGTTCCACCCTTCAGTACCTTCACGATCTGTTACAATCAACTTTCGCGCAGTCTTAACTAGGGGCTGATGTCCTTTCGTGCTGCTAGGGTAACGAATTGCGATATCTCCCAAACTAGGCTAAGTATCTTACTTATATTATTAAAAAATCTTAGTTAGATTCGCGTAAACAGATGTTCTTACTTGCGTTACTTAACCAATACAATTATACACATTCACACGTCATATAAGCATTAGAAGTGAAATTCATACCCGATATAACAAATGCATAAACAGGAAACAAATACGCAGAAATGATAGAAAACTTATCTTTATTAATACTTCCAAAAGATTACAGACTCGACTCACCCTACGCACTCAGCTGCAGGGGTCCGTGCACTCAGTTGCGGACTACTAGGCCCCTACGCACTCAACTGCAGAGCCTCTACCTACGCTACGACCCAAAACTTAGACTTACACTTCAGAGCTATCTCCCATACATCTTCATTACTTCGACCTTGTGTCTCTAACTACTTAGATCTTAGCTCTATTTATACAATTGCATGGTCCACAGACCATGGGTAGATATTCTACAACTAACATTACATTATCAAAATAAGGGCAGACAACCTTATGACTCTTTAATAACTACGCGCTACGCGCCCACAAAATGTGGAGTCTTTACATTGGAATTACAACATTGGACCAAAATCTGGGCTCTAAGCCCCAAAACTGCCCTTAAGGGATCCCATGCCCAACATTAGGAATTGTTGAAGAAGAGTGTGTGGCTACAAATTACTAATTGTCTAGAACCATATTTAAATATCGTTTTGATGCCCCTAGTCCACTTGCTGATTTGGATCATCTTGGATGTCTTGTTCTTCCACGAAGTTCAGATCTGCTTCTTTTTGCTGATTATTCTCTTGAACACATGGAGGATCTAATGGTGAGGGAACTTTCTCAATCTCTTATTTTGATGTCTAATCTTCATCAAGTGCAGCCCATGATTCCTTGGTCTTCTCATTTGAATCTTCTTTTTCTGAATGTTGTCCTTCAATGACATCAAGCGAATCTCTTTTTTTGCAATGTTTTTCTTCAATAGAGATCAATACAATTGATATCAATAGGATATGTTTGGAAGTGTTGTGCCTCAACATTGTAAGTGGGTTGAGATACTTCCTTGTGTGGGTTTGGAAATGGTGGTATAGGTAGTTGAGTGGGAATAGATCTTTGAGATGGATGTGGTTGGGGTTGTTGGAAATAATACTAAGAGGGGGGGGGTGAATTAGTATTATCAAGTCAAATATTCCTTTTCTAAAATCAAATGATATACGCTACTTCAGTTAATTAAACCCGCATATATATGCAACTTTGCAGAAGGAAACCCGCGTATACAAAGCAAACTTTTAATTTACTTTATCTTTCTGATGTTGATTGTTAATCTGTGTTTCAGAATCAAATAACCAGTAACCAGAAACAGTAAAACAGAGTAGAAAGACAATCACACACAAGAACACAAGATATAAGGTGGAAACCCAATGTGGGTGAAAACCACCTGCTGCAATTCGTCTCTATCTTCTTTTAAATTAGAACCTTCTTTTACAATGTACTGGTGCAGTCCTTTACCAGTACGTAGACTACAACCTACAGAGAGCTACAACCCTCTCTCGTTCTCCGGCTTCTCCTGGAAGGGAGCTACAACCCCCTTTAGCTCTTGTACTAGCCAAGATACTAGTACGTAGGTGCTGGCCTACAGAAGGCTACAACCTTCTCTTTCTTCCAGGGACCACGATTCATAAATTTTCAGACTGGATCCATGAACATCAATCAATCATCAAGAATTTCTCCATCAACCAATCTCCTTTTCACCAATTAGATCTGAATCAAGTAGATACTTCTATGACAGCTGTACCCAAAACACAGTACCAGAAACCACAAACCAAAATATGAATCCAGAACACGGCAGCAATAAACAGAAGCAACTAGATCACAACTCAAAATATATACGCTATTTCAATAACTTGCAACATGCGTGCATACGCTTCTGTGTTTGGAACAACCTGCGTATACGATGTTTTCATTCACTGAACCAGTGTGTATACACGCCTTCGCTTCTCTGAACCTGCGTATAGATCTATAAAGGATAATTCACTCTTTCAGATATTCAAACACTAATTAACCCAGATTAGCAGTGTTATAGATCAAGCAAGCGCCACCTATAACAGACCAAAATCATACAAAGATACTATCATTCAAGCTTAAAGATTATAACCCATCAATAGAACTTATCCTTCTCTTTGCGCTAAGGTTCCTCCTTCATTCAGATCCAGATCTACACCATAACCCAATTACCAGTATTCCAGATCTAGTACTTTATCAGATATTCAATAATAATTCAGATGATCCTTTGCCACATGATCTCCTTCCTCTTTTATAGTCTTAGGCCTTCCACAATACCACAGTCAAAAACCATAATAAACCAATACCACGGACCCAATACATGGGATCAACACTTCTGACGAGGTACCATGGTCCAAAACCATAGGTTCAAATACCAAGGACTAACTACCACGGACCAAAGGTAAGTTCTCCAACATATACGCGCCTTTGTAACGTCTAACCCGCGTGTATACGCGTCTTCGTCTAGCTGAACCTGCGTATATGTCTTTTCCTTCATTTTGAAAGCCTGAACTAAGATCTGTTACCAAAGAGAGTTGCCATCAAGGACAACACCTGTGCCATGGCTCCACACCTGTGCCATAATGTCAATAGGGGTTGTGGTGGAAGTGGAGGTGAATGGTAGGGATAGAATGGATTTGTATATGGAGGATATTAAGGAAAATATTCAGGATATTGTGGATGACTCGCATAAGTTCCTTACCAACCTTGTTGCCAAGATTGGTTTTGGGGTTGATATGGCCAAGGTTGCCAAGGAAAGGGTGTGTTCCAATTACTTTGAAATGGATGTGCATAAGCTTGAAATTGTGAATTAGGCTCTTGCATCATATAAGGTTGAATAGGATGCCATGGTCCTCTTGGAGCTACATAACATAGTTGCATTGGCAATTGACTTGCTCCATTGTCCTCTTGGTAAACTTCCTTCAACCTTGGTAATCAGGGGCAATATTTGACATCATGTGATTCTGCATGGACAACACAAATATCAACATCTTCTTTTTGCTCATTTTGTATTCTTAACATTTCTACTTGTTCACTTAGATTGCTAAGAATTTTTGTTTTAAAGTTTTCAAGCAAATTTCCAAGTTTAGCTTGACTTACTGATCTTGATGTTGATTGACTTACTCTTGCCCTTCCTCTTGATATGTGTTTGCATTTTTCACAAATTTCTTTAAATAATAATTGGTATACATCACCTCTAATCATGAGATCAAGGAGATAAATCCATTCATCCCTAATTGTTCTAAGTAAGCGGGTTTTTAGTGTGTCAGATCCTAAATGATGTAGTTTTTCCCTCTTGACAGTATAAATGAACATCTCCATTGGATCCTCAAGGCTCTCATCTTCTTTTTTATTCATTCTAAATATTTCTTCTTTAAGATGATGATCTTTATATTTTTCTAGAAATATATTTTGCATATCATTTCATGATCTTATTGAATTAGTCCATACACTCATGAACCTTTTAAGAGCTCTATCCTTCAATGTTACTGGAAACAATCTCAATTTTTGAGTGTTTAATAAGTAACCATAAGATCTACAAACAATTTAAAATTGAAAGAGAAAGGTTTTCGGATCCTGCAACCGTAGACCATGAAAGTTTGGAAGAAAATATGGAGGGACGTTATTCATGTGCATACTAACACCAGTATCTTGAATGGGAAATCCAAGAGGATATTCTTCATTGTCAGCATCTCCATCCATTTCTTCTACCTTCTTTATCACCTCTTCTTCTTCTACCTACAAAAATGAATGGTGATGTGACTCTTACTGCACCACGTGATCAAATGGGGGGGTTGGAGTTTGAGAAAAAAAAAATTGAATAAGAATGATAATGGCAATGAAATTTTTTTTTCTTGAAATGAAAGATGCCTAATGAAATTTTTTTGTTTTTGCAGAAAGTAAAAAGAAATGGATCAACTAGGGAAGTAAACAATGCATACATTGAGACCTCCTCGGCAACGGCGCCAAAAAGTGATGAGCGTCATTATTGCAACAAAAAAGTTGCAACTCCTAAGGCTACCAAATTTAATTATCTACCCGGGGTTCATACAAACTTAAGAGGTATCGGCACTATATGTGCAGCATACAATGTATCCTTCCTTTGTTGTCGTGATGTAATGGAGTGTATGTAATGAAATCAAATCCTAACTAGTTGCATAAATGGAAATTCTCAAAATGGAAACCTTAACCTATTGCAAGAAAGAAAATATGAGGAAGGAAAAACTATTTTAATTGCATAAAGTAAAGATCAATAACTAAATATCAATCATTACATTTCAAATATTTTAGATCCATTGAGAGAGTTCATTGGATGTGGCAACTAAGAAAATCATTATTGTATTATCAAATTCATAAATTTGTCCATTAACCCAATTCGTTGAGATGTTTTGCATGGGTTAAAAGGAAAGTCCTAAGTGGTGTTTATTCCTTCTCAACCATTGATTTAGAGCCTAGGGGTCATGATTCAACCCTAAGAGACAAAAAAACACATTTTTTAGCAAATCTGGGCAAGTGTATACATGTTGTAAGAGTGCTACATGAATATGCTACACGAAATAGGCTTGCTACAGGTAGAGATAATTCACCGACTGACCAAGAAAATCAAATCCAAATTGGATGTGAAAAAATGTTTTATTGACTATGATGTATTAGGTCTCCATTCCAAGTGGAATCACTCAAAATTACCCTTGTTAACACATGCTAAAAAATAGCAGAAAATTACTAGTCTAAAATCTAGAAATTTGAGAACTAGTGAGCTAGTTAATCTATCAAATGCCTAACCTAATCAAGTGTGAATGAAATGGGGTAAAATTTTTTATTAACTGGAATGTTTTTGTGATATAATGGAAGTGGAATCCACTCGATTGAAGCTCATTGGAATGTTCTAAAAAATAGGATAAATTTACTACTATTTGCCACAAGGGACTTCCAAAAACTTAGATTTGGGAATGTTAGTGTCGGTATCTTCATCCCTCCATCAGTGATCAAAATTCTCTTGTTGCATGCATTTTTAGGTGTCCCATCTGATCAGTTGCATTCCATTAGGTCATGGATCATCTGATGGTACCAGTTCTTTATCAAATTTCCCTCATGGTCTTTACCTGCTGGCCTATTTTCACAAATTCAGGTCATTTACAGTCATTTTCTGTCTTTACATTTATAAAAGCCATTTTTAGGGTTTTTAGGTCTCATTAGGTCTAGGTTTTATTTGGTTTTACATTCTTTCAACTGTTTGAAGAGGATTCTTGATGCTTTCATGCCCTCTCCAACTCCTCACCAGTATTAAGACTTTCCATTTCACTTATTTCAAAGTACTAAAGCATTTGCCTACCTCGACCCACAGAAACCTCTGCAAGATTGAGTCCATTCCCCGGACCCAAAACTGCCTTTAACTTTTGATCTAGCAAACCTACATAAAACTCAATCAAACTCCTTTGAGCATATACCTAGCCTAAAATTAGTCTTTACATCAGTCATCTCAAGCCTCATTTGCTATATTTTCCTGAGATTGACAAGGAGAGAGCCCTCTCCCAACCTGGCAGGGCTAGCTACCAGGTTAAGTGTGGTTTGATGTTACCCTAGACCTGCCTTTCTTAGCTTGAGGTAGATTTAGGCCCTAACATAGTGGCGACCATACTGAGGAAGAAAAGCTTATTTGTTTGTTAGTGTTCTCTGCTTGATAAATTACAGACAGAGCCTGAAGTTATGCCAGGAAGCCTTCGAACTGCACATTGCTTTGCAAGTGCATAAGTAGATAAAATCTACTTCAGTCAATCTCCGGTCTAGTCTTGTAAGTTGAACATATAAGTTGCAAATTTTCCCAGTACATCAAATAATTCTAGACTTTTGGATGATGAGTTTAGAATTTATTAGGCTGACAAGATTGTAATGTCAATTTGATTTTTGGGAATAATTCAACACACTGGCTTCCAGAACCCAAATCTCATTCCAAGAATTCTCCACCAAGAAAGTTCTGTGATCCCTGTGTTTAGATCTCGTTCATGCCCAGTTGTTTTTTGTAGGTTTTAACCCCGTACAGAAATTACCTGCATACGAATTCTAAATCACACGAAAAATAAAAATGCGAGAGCA
>APFE030221484.1:10771-24049 GCA_000404065.3 Pinus taeda
TTTCAGTTACAATACCATGGGTCAATTCCATGGGTGAATGAATACCATGGGTGGATTTTACAATACCATGGGTGGATGCCATTTACAATACCATGGGTAAATTCCATAGGTGAATGAATACCATGGGTGAATTTTACAATACCACAGGCGGATGCCATTTACAATACCATGGGTAAATTCCATGGGTCAATGAATAATATGGGTGGATGAGTACCATGGGTTGATGCCATTTTCCATTCAGATCATGTGGGCAGATGTCTCCTGTGGGTCCACGCCATGCTACTCGTCTGTCTCCTCCTCTATCTTAGGTGAATGCCACCATGTGCCTTTGTTAGAGCCTCGCTCTGTCCCACCTGTTTGCTTTGTTGTCTGCTGCGTGGCCTTGTGCTCTACCTAGGCCTTATCAGTGGCCTCCTTTTTCCTCTTTTCGAAAGGTTGTGTCATCTTAAGCTTGGCCTCCTCTTTCTTTTTCTACATGAAGGACTTGCTTCCTCCCACCGCCAAGTCTATTGTAGAGCACCATTCTGCCGGCCATTGATCAAGTACTACATCAATGGCATCATCCATTGCCAGATAAGGCAAGTCATACCATTTCTACGCAAGGTCCTTCTGCGCCCTGATGGATACATGATGGAAGTCTGATTTAAATTCTACGTAGCCCTGCAGGTTGGCGTACACCATAGGCGAAAATCACGGTTTACGATTGATGGCCATGCAGATGTTCATCTCCATCAAGATCCAGAAGATCTTGTTTTCCTTGACTCACTGTGCGTCCTTGGTCGCCCACAGTGAAGCGTACTTCACTGATTCTGGGAGGTTTGGCGTGACCGAAGGGAACTGGTTGTCCTCTTGTAGCTCCCAAACCACCAGCACAATTGATTGCAAGAGCCACGTGTAGTGGAACATCTTGCTGAGCTCCTGCACTTCATGGCAGTTTACTAGGAACTCTCCACAAAGGTAGTTCAACTAGTTCAACTGGACTCCTTCGGCGCACTGGGCTACTAGTGCGATGAAAAGCGCCGACACCTCATCAATGCAACACTTCCTCATCACCTTCCCTGCTAAGATCTGTGTGGATACCTTCACAGCAGGGTCACAGATGTTGGATATAGAATATCCATGTGGCGACTTCACTAGTTTAAACTTTTCCTTCATAGACTCTGTGAGGGCCTGCTCACCACCATTTCCACCAAATATCATGGCCGAATTATTTCTTTTGTAAGGAAATCATTTTATCTGGTGAATCAAACTATTTGTAATGGGTATTGGCTCCTCTATCCATAGACACCCATCATGCAATAAGCACAACAGCTACTTGATGACCAATACTATCATCGAGGTGTGGTTATAGTGCAGCAACCAAAGCAGGTTGAGAAACCCTACTTTGTCTACTCCTCTGAGCCACCTATATGGCTCCAATGCAGTCATTCTGGTATTGGTATCAATGATGCAGCGCGTAAGCTACTTGGTCACCAGGTGTGGGAAGTTCTTGTGATCAGCTAAGTCCCAATCCTCGATTTTTAGTAGCGGCATCCATGCCAAGTGTGGTCTATCTTAAAAAATATCATTCGATAGCAAAGGGGTTTGCAAGGTGGTCTTGATTTCATCGATGTCTTTCGGCACCTTGGTCTTGGGTTTGTGCGTAGGGACATACACAAGCAATCGAGTAATAAGGTCCACACCCTGGGCTTCAACCTCCTCCAATTCAATTTTGACATCCTCATCATCCATCGAGATGTCTTCATTGTCTTCCTCCTTCGGTTCCAAATTTATGGTCTTTCCTTTCTCTTGTGCAGTAGGTTTGGTGGGTTTCTCCTTGATGATGCATGCACTGGTATGGCAGGTTGCTTTCCCTTCTTATCCTTCATGGTTTCCTTGGTTGGGGTAGGATTTGGTCTTAGTGTCCTCAGTGATTTCAAGACTTTGGCTAGTACTTCAGTGACCTCTAGAGTAGCTACTTTTGCCTCCATCTCAACTTCCAGCACTGACACCTCTACTTGAATATCTATAGCTTATGTGGGTGCAAACATGATTTTCTACAAGGACTCCTGTGTTTCCTTCGGGAATGTCTCAAATACTCCACTGGCTATCAGAAGTTCGTAGTGCTCTCAATTCATATGCACCTGAGAGCTCAACAACTCAATTCTCAAAATCCCAAGTGTTTTTCACTAGATAACCACTTATAATTTATAGGGAATTTTGAATTCAAATCTGATCGTTCCCCCCAAATTCAGTTCATTAATGCTGGATTGGTGGCATATTTTCAAATATCTAATCCATAAATTTCATCTTAAATGTCGACTGCCAACTCCATTTGGCCACATTACTACCATCAAATCATGAACAGTGACTTTAATGGTCACTTTCTAGTTGACCTACACAATTTCTCCCTGGGTAGTGTAGCTCCCTTCGCGTTTCCATGAACCTTGTGACACTTCCTTGCTTCGCATAGTCCTCAAATCGTGCAACTCCCCAACCCAGGCAGTGTAATTTATAGTCTCGCACCTCCCTTTAGCTGCCTAGAGTGATGAGCCCTAGAAATCGATAACTTTATGGGCTCATTTTGCCTATTATTCCCATTTAATCCACCATTATCCATAGTTTTATGCATGCTTTCTAATATATTTATGTTAATTGAGTGAATGGGAATAGTCACTTGACCACAAATTCTAATACGTGCTTGTTGCAGATTTTTGGACATTTTTGAACCAAGGTCAGGGATTTATGAGCAGATTGGTAGCCACATACGAAGAAACAAGGCTAAGGATTTATAGGAGGGGTAACTCCTGCACAAATTAACCCCTTCCTCAAGTTCTCCACCATCATCTCAGAATTCAAGAGCCCACCAAAGATGATTTCAAGGGGCAGCCGAGCAGGTCTAGTGAAGTGGCTAATTAATTGCAGTTTTGGGCAGCCAAGCTCCTAAAGTTAAGGAGGACTGTTGGGAGTCCTTGTTTACATAAGTAGGAAGGATTCAAGCCTTAGTAGTTCAGCCAATTGGTAGTCTATTTTCACACTCTAGTGTAGCCCTGTATCAGTACATTTTCGAGTTCTTCTTGCAGATGGTTTTTGTGATGTAACTATTATTTTTTTATCAATGAAGATGAATCCTGCTTTGCACCAGCTCTGAGCTTTCTTAGGAGGTTGTAGCTCCTGGGGTTTGGCCCAACCCAAGTGCCCAGTATCTCCTTTGTGTACTTTTATGTGCTTTTCTTACATTCGTAGTATAATTTCTGTTATTTAGGTTAAAATCTCGCTCTGTTACTTAGGTTGTTTTTGATGATTAAGATAGTTGTTCTTGCTTCAGGTTGATTTGACAGTTTGGTAACAGAAAAGATCCACAAAAAGGCTATCAAGTAGTCCTTGATCTCATTTCGCCCTCCTCGGGACCATGAACTGAGACCAAGGCACACTTGCTGTCACAAAAACATTGTTTTTGCCTTCCAATGCAATTGCTAGTGTTAGATTTTAAGTTGGAAAAGTTGATATCAGTTGTGTTTTCATGTTTATATTTGTTCTTGCTCAGTTTCCATAGATTTCTTGCATGATTTCATGTCTATAAACTTTTTTTCATCATGTTTCTGGTTTTAAGGTCAGATTAGGTCAAAATAGATAAATCTTTGTTTTTTTAGTCTTTGCTTGGATCAATTTTGAATAAAAGTGTGCAGAGTACTTGTAAGACACTCTAGCCTATCCTTCCTCCATCATGCAACCTGTTCCAGTCTCTTTCTCAAGGTTTTCTTCACTCATTTGCCACACTTTCCCAGATAGCCCCAATTTCTACGTTTTTTGTGCAAAATCGCTTCCTTCACCTTTGAACAACTCCAACCATATTCTTCACTCTTGAGCTTCATCTGCCATATCCTAGGCCACTTAACATCCTTATCCATCCTTCATTCCCACCTTCCCATCATTTTTCCACCATCAACCCCCTATAAACCACTTTCGGCCTGTTCTTGTAGAACATCCTGTAGAATTTCCTGTATCCCCTGCAACCTCTTGTAGAATTTCACGCGAGTGATTTTTTGAGATCTGAGTGTAGTGGAAATCTCTAGAAGGATTCTAGGGACCCCCTAGGCCCTCTTCTTACCTTCCCAACCTCCTGCAAACACCCACTCCATTTCCTTTCACCAATAAACCTCTGCACTGTCAAAAATAGTTAAAACACATGCATAATAATTCTACATAAAATTACTCAAAAATACAAAAATATTATTTTTCCATATTTTCCTTCAGAAGTAGCTTAAACACATGCATTTTACCTTTTCAAGAGTCAATGGCATCCATTTTAGCAGCTTTCATCTCTTTTCTTGCACAAGTAGGGTTAGTCGGTAGAGCTAGGGTTTGCTAGGGTTTGCATTTCCTTTCATCTCTCATCTCCTTTCTGTAAGTAGACTAGCCTCTTTTGAGTTAGCTTTCATCCATCATAGTTAAAATATTCTTCTAAGAACTCATAGAAGTTGGCTTAAGCTCCTAGCAAACTTGTGCTAGTTGATCAAGTGACAGCCTACAGTAAGAGCTAGTACTTGTGCATATAGCACCGTCGCTTCCAAGTTTTTTACGAACTACTAGGTTGATAAAAGTAAAGTAGGGAGTCCCAAGAGTTGTAGCATCATTGCTGCAATACTGGAGCTCACCAACGTTTTGGCACCGTTTCCAGGAAAGCTTAAGAGTATTTGTGATTACTGCTTTTCTTTTATTTTCTACTGCAACATTCTACTAAGTAGTTTATTTCAGCAAGAGTAGAGTAGTTGTTTCATTTCCATTTTCATTTCAACAAGCGTAGATTAGACATTTCCTGCTTTCATTTCAATTCTGCAATTTCAATTCTGTAAGCGCATTAGAATTTCAATTCTGCAATTTCAATTCTACAAGCATAGATTAGCATTTCAATTCTCAATTTCATTTCAACAACATAGATTAGTCATTTCCCGCTTTCATTTCAATTTTGCAATTTTCATTTCAGCAAGGTTTATTTTAGTTAGTTGCATTTTGTTGTTCAATCAATTTCAGTTTTGCAGGTACAAGCAGAGAAAAAACAAAAATCAACAAAAATTATTTCCTTTCATGCCTCGTAGAAATAGAGACAATTCAAGAAAATTCCTATCCAACACCCCCAACACATCACTAAGTCACCCTTCTCTATTCTTCGGTGGCAGTGATCTAGAAGAACCTATAAGTGAACCTCTAGAGATATACGAAGATCCTATAACAGAAGAAGAGCAAGAAAACATTCCTCCTGAGACCATGGCTAAACACGGAAATGGTATAGGAAATGAGGAGAGAATAGAAGGCACCTTTCCCATCCGAGAGACCAATGGGGACACAAAAATGAAAAACATAAGTCCCTCAGCCTTACCTCACTTCCATGGATTGACTACTGAAGATCCTGATACCTTCCTGTTTGAGTTTTTTGTCCTTTGTTGGACTTATGACTATGCAGAAGACGAACAAAAGTTGAAACTCTTTCCTTCTACCCTCAAGGATGCAGCACTACACTGGTTCATGGGGCTACCTAGAAACAGTATCACAGCTTGGGCTCAGATGCAACAAGTCTTTATCAACAAATACCGGGGTTACTATAAGTCAAAGGAAACAAAGGGAGAAATCTTTCGGATGACCATGGGAAGTGATGAATTTTTAGAACACTATGAAGAAAGTTTTGAACTCAATTATAAAAGGGTCAGGTGCACACTTGACCCTGAATCTCTGAAGCTGGTTCTGCTCTGAGGAGTCCCTGAAGACTTTCTAGATACCCTCCATTTGCTGGCTGGGGGAGACATATACCAGCTATCTTATGATGACATAAAGACTATGTTTAGAAACCATTCTAGGGCAGCCTGAAAAAGAGGTAGGGGAAGTCAATTTTTAGCCAGTGCCCCCTTATCCAAAAACAAGTTTGCAAATCAGATGGAAGACCTCAAAAGTGAGATGAGACAGACCATTTCCATGCAAATGGATACCTTTTGAATCCAATAGATGCAGGAGGAAGTTGAGAGGGCTATGGCCATCTTTTGTCCCAGATGCACTAGAAAGCATCCTAGGAACAAGCGTCCATTGCACTCCGTAGAGGTGTGTTTTGTTTGTAAGGAAAACCACCCTACAAATTAGTGCCCATCCTTACCCGGATTTAAAGCTATGTACCAAGGGGTTGAAGGAGCCACTGAACCACTCTACTTCATGAACCAAAAGAGGTCACATGGACCTAGACCTCACTGGCAGGGAATGCAAGGGACATCCCAGGCTTCTGACAATCCCAATCAATCCACTCACATACCTTCTTGGGGTCCCCCTGCTCATCCTTCCTAGTCCATACCCCCTCCTTGGTCATATCCATCTCAATACCATACTCAACCTGCTACTCATTCGTTTCATTCTCATGTTCAGCCAGAACCTCAGTGGAATGCACCTCATCAGGGTTGGAGGCCCCAATATAACTCTCCTCCTGCTCTTTTGCCTCCACCACCTACTCAACCACAACCATTACCTCTTGCTCCTCCAAGACAACTCCAGATACCTGCTCAACCGAACACGAACCCTAGTAACAGACAGGCCCAATGGGTATATACTGGAGAGACAACATGCCCTACCTATGCTGTTGAGATTCAAGAGATCAACCTACGATCTGGGAAGGTCCTCCTAGATAGCCAACCTCCTCCTAAGGAGGATGAGGAAGAGAAACAGGAAAGTGAACCCAAAGCCATTCCTGATCCAGGTGGATATTGGTGGCCACCTGCCAAGTCCACCTAGACCCCCACCATTGTTTCTCTCAGCATTTTCAATTTCCTTAATTGTAGCAAAACTTACTATTTTTAGCAGTTTTTCAGGTCCTAAACTTCCGGAGCCATTTTGAGGCCCTTAATGATGTTTCTTGGGAAATCTGGGGGCAACATGGGTCCATGGACTGATGTTTCCCTTCCCAAAGTGGTAGTTCTTGGATAGATCTTTCTAACGAGCTATTACACGCGTCAAATGAAGATCGTATGCCAAAGTTATGAACCCGGGAAGTTGATGTACCAATTTACCCAAACGGGGCCCATAGTTTGGCATTTCATCTTCTAGGGTTAGGTTTTGGAATGTTAAGGGTTTTCCATTGTTTCTCAACAATAAATAGGCCTTCGAGCCTCATTGACACAGTTCAGAGGCATGTAGCCACCACATCTCTTCTCAAAGATAAGCTACCATTGCCCTAGCTGGTTTATTTCCATTACTGTTTGTAAGCATATTTCAGTGTTTTACATTAATGAAATGAAGTATTATTTCTGCTACATATCTGTGTTTATGGTTATCTCTGTAATTTGTTGTGTTCATGTTTAAGTCTAGATCAATTCCACCCTTTCCTGAGAGACTAACTGGAACCACGCAACCAAACCCAGAAGATACTAAACTTCTGGGAGAACTTAAATAGTTATGTGTAAAAATACCACTTCTCCAGGCCATAAAAGATGTACCAATCTACAACAAATTGATCAAAGAGAAGTGTTTCAGGCACCCAAGTAGGCACAAGAGAGATGCCCCAACTACCAATGTCATAGGACAACTGTCTGACCTGATGTTGAGACAAGTAATCTATCCAAAATATCTGGACCCTGGGAGTCTTGTAGTCGTTGTCCACATCAATGGCATCATAATCCCCCACACCTTAATTGATCTAGTGGCTGCCATTAACGTAATAACCAGGGACATTATGCTCAAACTCAACCTTCAGAGTTCCCTAAGAAAGACCTCAATAGTACTGCAGTTGGCAGACCACTCCAAAGTGACTCCTGAGGGGATTGTGGAAGATGTCATGGTCTCCATTAATTCTTGGGAGTACCCTGCTCAATTCTTGGTCCTTCAGCCAAAGGCAAAACTCACTGGGTACCCCCTCATCCTGGGAAGGCCTTGGTTAGCTACTGCAGATGCTTACATCAGTTGTCGAGCTGGGAGCATGACCATTAAGAATGGGCAGATGTCCAAATAGCTAGTCTTGTATCCTCCTGCCCAACCTCTGCTAGAACATGACTTACCTCTCTAGTTGGAGGAGGGAGATGAGAATGAAGTCTACTTTGCACCATTTTGCACAGTGGAAGCCACTAGGGGAGGTCCTCAAACTGAGGATGATCTTATTGAGAATTTGATTCAAAATCCACCTCCCAGTGTGCTACCATTAGAAGAGTTGGTAGAAGAAACACAAGCCAGGACTTTAGTGGATCTCTATGTGGCTGATCCGACCTCTCTCTGAGTTAAGAATGTGGAATTTGGTCCTAAAAGAACCTTGAATATCAACTCATCCTTATCCTCATCTCAGGAGAAAGTGTTGTGTAGCTTATTGAACGGTCAGTTGGATGCTTTTGCTTGGAGCTATAAGGAGATGAAAGGAGTCCACCCTTCAGTCTGTACCCATCACATTTACATTAAAGAGGATTGTAAACTAGTCAGGCAGCATCAAAGGAGGATGAATCCAGCCCTTAAGGATATTGTCAAAGAAGAACTGCAAAAGTTTTTGGATGCAGGATTCATCTACCCCATCTCTAACAGCAAGTGGGTTTCTCCTTTGGTGCTTGTACCCAAGAAAAACAAGAAGTGTAGAATCTGTGTAGACTATCGAGAACTTAACAAAGCTACCAAGAAGGGCCATTTCCCTTTGCCTTTCATAGATCAAGTGTTAGATGGCCTGGCAGGGAAGAAGTTCTTTTCCTTCCTAGATGGGTTTAGCAGGTATAATCATATCCAAATTAGCCCGAAAGATCAAGATAAGACCACTTTCACTTGTCCATGGGGTACCTTTTCCTACCGGGTCCTTCCCTCTAGGTTATGCAACGCTCCTGCCACTTTCCAGAGAGCAGTACTAATTATATTCGCTGAGCTGGTTGTTTTCATGATTCAGTGGAAATATATATGGATTACTTTACCCCTTATGGTTCTAACTTCCAAGAAGATCTGACTAACCTAAGTAAAGTTTTAGCCAAGTGTATTGAAATGAACCTATCCCTCAATCCTGATAAATGTGAATTCCTAATGACTAAAGGGACTGTGCTAGGCCATACAATTTCTCAGCATGGTTTACAGGTGGATCCCAACAAGATTTCTATCATCCAAAGGATCCCGCCTCCACAAAGAGTAAGAGATGTTCAGAGTTTTCTAGGCTTAGCAGGATATTATAGAAGATCCATTAAATATTTTAGTAATCTAGCCTCTCCATTGTTTGGTCTTTTGGCAAAAGATACTGAGTTCATATGGATTGACAACTGTCAAGAGGCTCTGGATGCTTTGAAAGGTAAGCTGATAACTGCCCCAATCTTGAGAGGTCCAAACTGGGCCCTACCTTTCCACATTCACACAAATGCCTCAAACAAAGCCATAGGAGTAGCCTTAGGACAAGTTGAAGAGAAGCTACCGTATGCCATATATTTTCTCAGTAAAAACCTGTCCAAGTCAAAGTTAAACTATATTGTAACTGAGAAAGAGCTCCTAGCTATAGTCCATTCCCTAGACAAGTTCAGACACTACATCACTGGCTATCAAACATTCATGCATACTGATCATGCTACAATTAGGTATTTGATGAATAAACCTGATGTAAATGCTCGTATCATTAGATGGTTACTTTTATTACAGAAAATTGATTTGACCATTGTTGATAAGCTAGGCAAGGAAAATGTTGTTGCTAATTTTCTGTCTAGACTAGATTTGCCTGCAGGTAAAGACAGGATGGTGGATTATCAAATGCCAGATGAACACCTATTTGCTATTTCAGTACTCTCTCCATGGTTTGCTAATATAGCAAATTATTTGGTTTTAGCTCAGTTCCCGCCATACCTATCCTTAAAAGAGAAGAGCAAGATTATCCGGAAAAGTGCTCCATTCACTTGGATTGGGGGCAATCTTTTTAAACTTGACCCAGATCAAATTTCGAGGCGGTGTGTCAGGGAGGAGGAAGTTTTTGACATCCTCCTAACCTGTCATGATGGGTCCTATGGAGGCCACTTTGCAGCAAAAAGAATCGCCTTCAAAATTCTACAGGTAGGGTACTATTGGCCTACTCTTCATCAAGATGTTAGAAGATACATCAGCCAATGTGACAGGTGTCAAAGGATGGGGAAACCTACTCCAAAGGATGAGATGCCCTTGCAGCCTCAGGTGACTTTCGAGCCATTTGAGAAGTGGGGCATGGACTTTGTGGGTCCTATCAGCCCTCCTTCAAAACAGAAGTCCTACATCATTATGGCATGGACTACCTGACAAAGTGGACAGAAACAAAGGCAATCAAAGCAGCAATAGAAGAAAAAGTAGTTGAGTTTTTGAGGGAAAATATCTTCTACAATTTTGGCTACCCAAGAGAATTAGTCACAGATCAAGGAAGTCAGTTTACCTCTAACCTGATTGAAGACCTACTCACTCATCACAAGATTAAGCACAAAACTTCCACCCCTTATCATCTGCAAGCAAATGGACAGGCGGAAGTCATAATAGAGCTTTGGAAGGGATTTTGAATAAGGTAGTGAGCAACAGCAGGAAAGATTGGGCAAATCTCTTTGTTGAGGCCACCTAGGCCTATAACACTACTTGGAAAACTACAACAGGTTTCACACCTATGAGCTGGTCTACGGGAAGAAGGCTTTGTTGTCCATAGAATTTGAATATAACAGGTTGAGGTTGGTAGCTCAACTGGACCTAGATCTCAACCATGCACAACATGGAAGATTACTTCAGCTAAATGGATTAGATGAACATAGAATGTAGGCCCTTCTCCACTTAGAGGTATTCCAACCTCAAAAAAAGATATGGCATGACCGACACCTCAAAGAAAAGCAATTTTAGCGAGGAGATTGGGCACTGTTATATGATTCAAGATACAAGGATTTCAAGGGAATGCTGAGGACAATATGGCTAGGACCATATACAGTGGAGAAATGCAATGAAAATGGTTCAGTCCATATCAGGACCATTGAGGAAGAAGCCATCCCCATGCTCGTCAATGGGTATCAATTGAAAATCTACAGAAGCCCATTTCTAAGCAGGAGTTCATTGAAACTCTGGGTAAATCAGTGCTGGTAGTGGAGCAGGTCCCTGTCTCCACTCCACCCACACCTTGACCAAAAAAATAGAAAAAAGAAAAAAACATAGAAAAAAGAAAAAAAGAAATAAAAGATCCTTGAGTGAAAAACTCTTGGAGGCGCCCAGGGTAGACAGTGAGGGTGAAAACCTCTTGGGGGCACCCCAACTGTCTCAGACTAAAAAAAAAAAGAGAAAAGAGAAAAAGAAAAGGAAAAAAAGAAAAATGAACCTAATTTCTGTTGAATAAATTGCAGGTTGTAGGAAGGTCATTACAGGGTTTAGGAGGATCACACAAGACAAAGACATAGGACATGACCAAGCTGCATGCATCCCTCACAATCCATTCCTCCATGACCATTACCCTTTCCCAAGATTTGGTCTCATTCGGTCTGAAATTTCACCTCCTACAGGAAACTCTATATCTTCTACAGGAGGATCATGTAGTGTTATGAAACCATCTGAAGAAAAGATAGAAAAGATAGATCAACGCCTTAGAATTCAGCCTCTTCGAGGGGGAAACCTCCTGTACATTACATAAATGAACAATTCTTGGATGATTCAAATGATAAAACCAACTTTCTATATATAGGAGTCTAAGGAGTCACAATATAACCCAGCCGAACTAACAATAATAATATAAAGCCAGAAAAATAACAATAGAGGGATTCTATGGGGCACACTAATAACAATATGGGGACAATAGGGGCACAACAATATTAATAAGGGGTACAACTACAATAGTAATGGGGTAATCACTAGTATTATAGGGACCCAACATGCCCCTCTGCTTCAAAAAAGTGGTGTCCTTAACGCTTGAGTAGTTTTGCATGCTTTTGTATAAAATTCTCATCCTCCCATGTGGAATCTTCAGTAGATAAGTTCTTCCAATTGATAAGATACTCTGAAATTGATTGATTTCATAGCTGTCGAGTTCTTGTTTCTGTGACTGCTTCTAGTTCCAATATAAATTTTCCTTCCTTGTCAAGTTCTGGAAATATTGTTTGAACTGGGAGCTTATCGCCTATAACCTTCTTTAAACATGAAACATGGAAAACTAGGTGCAATCGAGAAGCTGCAGGAAGCTCTAATTTGTATGCCATAGTACCAATCTTTTGCGACACCTTGTATGGAACATAATACTTTGGTGATGATTTATTATCCTTCTTAGCTTGCTTGAGGGACATTTGCTTATATGGTTGTAGCCTTAAGAATAGCCAATCACCTACATCAAAACTTCTTTCACTGCGATGTTGATCTACCTGTTGTTTCATTCTATTTTGTGCCAACACGAGATTATCCTTTAAGAGTTGAAGGACTTGTTGTTGATGTTCGATGTGATGTTCCACTTCTTGAACCTTAGAATTTTCTCTTAAATATGATGTGATGGATGGTTGTTGATACCCATAAAGTGCCATAAATGGGGTCATTTTTGTTGTTGTATGGAAGGAAGTGTTATACCACCATTCAGCCAGAGGCAACCATTGACCCATTGTGTCTGTTTATCAGATACAAAGCAACGAAGATATCCTTCCAAAAATTTGTTTACTATCTCAGTTTGCCTATCAGATTGAGGGTGATAAGATGAGCTAAATGAGCTAACTGAGTACCAGACAGGAAAAATAATTTAGTCCAAAAATAATTTCCGCATGAAAATGGGATCTTCGTTCAGCTTACAATAATCTTTGGTTTTCCAGTAGCTTTTGATTGTTTTCCATAAATGCACTGAAAGAAACTTGTTATGGCTTTAAATGGATGTGATAATGCACAAAAGTGTGCATACTTGGTAAGTCTGTCAACTACCACCATGATGACACTCTTCCCTCAGACTTGGGTAAACCTGTGATAAAATCCATTGAAACCTCCTCCCAACGTTGGCTTGGAATGGATAAAGGTTGTAATAGACACGGTGTCTTAATTGTTTCAACTTTATTTTGCTGGCAAACCAAACATTCCGCCACAAACTTTTGAATATCTGATTTAAGGCCCTCCCAAAAAAATTCCTTCTTAACCCTGTGGTAATTTTTTAAAAATTCCAAGTGCCCTCCTAAGGGAGAAGTGTGCAATTCCATAAGAATCTTTTGTTTTAGCTGGGAATTCTTACAGAGGTATAAGCGATCTTTGTACCATAACGAATCATTTTGCCAGCGAAATGTATCCAACGTACTGGAATCTTGTTGTAACTTTTGAATAAGTGCCCACACTTCTTCGTCATTCTTCCATTCCTCCCTTGCTTCATTT
>APFE030221486.1:0-20524 GCA_000404065.3 Pinus taeda
GCCCTTCCTTTGACCTCTGCCGGCTGCCTTGGATGATTGAGCCATTAATCTTCTCACTGTTATAACGTCCACACACCTTCACCTACAAAAAAAACAATTAAAGTTAAACAATTCTAATTTATAAACTTATAAGTTATAATTTATAATTTATAAACTTATAAAGTTAACTGAAACTTAGAACTGTTATATGATTCAATATGTGCACACAGACAGTGAATGAACAATGAGTAATGGTATATCCACAACACTTAAATATTGGGGAAATATACCAGCCTTAAGGCTCATTTTACCACAGTAATTCAAGAGCAGATTTGTAATCAATGACATGAGTGAGCAGTGAACTGATACAAGCACATTTACCACAGTAATCTAGGACAAATTGTTACCATGAATAGTATGTTATCAAGAGTGTAATCACCACAATTAGTCAGTGATGTAATGATGAATTTCTAGTAGTGAAAGGGCCAGAAGTTTGGTACATGACTGAGTTGAAGTAAACAGTTTTGAAGGGTAAAAAGTTTTGACTTATGGGCCAAGTTCTGTTTTTTGAGAGACCAAGTCTATATCCGCATCAAGGCTTTATTTACTCCTGGCTGAGCATACTCTTATTGAAGGGTCCAAGTTTGAGTTTTCTCTTTGGTGTGAGGGACATATTACAGATTTGGAGGCTGCCTTGAAAACAAACAGGCCATGATACCTCTGCCTGGGTGTGAGAGCTGATATCATCCTGCTACCTGTGCGTACATCTCCCTTATCAGTGCCAAGCTCCATGCAGGCATTGCAAGATTTGACAGAAGTAATGGGCATAAAATCCATGAAACAGTGGGGGGCTCAAATCATGTTTTATTCATCTCAAAAGACAAACAAACATAGATACTGTGTACAGTAGAGTTGAACAATATAGATCCAATGAATATATAGATCTTTTGGGGGTTGGATTGAAATATGGCACCAACTTAAAAAAATGTATACAAAAATCTCAAGTCAATTGAAGACCTCAAAAATACCACTAGATGATTGTTTTTGAAGCTATTACAAAAATATACGAGAGCCAATTCTACACACATTCAAAAAAAAAATGTAAGCCTTCCAACACAATTCAACCCAATAGGATCATGAAGTTATATAAACAAATGAGATTTCTAATGTTTTATTGGAAAAGGCTACTAACCAGGCCATATTTAAATCTCTGATTTTATCAGTATCATATCTGGATCCAAAGTCACAAAATTTCGGATAAAAAGGGTAATGAATTAGAATCCCAAACTATCTCAGATTTACTGGAGGAGTTCTAGATGTGTTGTGGAAGAGGAAGACAGAGATTAAGAGGGTTTTCTTCCACTTTATACTCTGAAATTTTTCAAACAATATAAGACTATCCACTGCCTTAAGAATTCACTGTGTATTTCAGGTTCTCTTTACCTCTTTTAATTTGTCTGTACGGCTAAATTAAATGTAAGGTCTGTGTCTTCTTAAATCTGATATCAGTCTCTTTCCCATCAGTTTTTATTGTAATTCTGGCCTAATATGTATATCAGAATTACGTGTAGAATATCCTTTATTCCGAAAAGGGATCATTGCTACACCATAAGAAGAGGCACCATTCTATCAATATATTTCCCACTGATATGGACCAGGTTCCTCTTTCATTTCTGTGCACTGTACTCTTGCTCAATTAAGTACGTAATGTCACTATTATGATGATATACATTTTTGAGTAATTTACATTGGGGTAAATGTGGTTTATATGGCTGTAATATCTTCATTTCAGTGAGTAAGTTGTGTTGGGTCCTGTGAAACATTGTACTTGAGCTGGAATGTGTTGACGAATATTAATTTGGTGCACTGAACTTGTTTAAAATGACTATGTGATGCTAATATTCTTGCTGATATACATTCTGGCCCATAACTAATTTCTGTCATCTCTTAAGGAGGCCACTTCAATAAAAAGGGGGGCTATCTAACAATGAACACTGAACAAAGCTTACCCACAGGCCACAATGAACGTTGCACCGGTTTACGGGCCGGTCTTGAACGCTGCAAGTGCACAGCAATCGCACCAGTCGCACCACAATCTGCTCGAGGCTCCAGACTCCTCCACATGACAACTCCAGATAGAACAAGACAAAAATAACCCGCAAAAATCCATCGCGCGGCCTTTAAATTACACTTTTTGTAGTATACGTATTCAACCGGACGAAATACGTTAGGGCTATGTTTTCAACAAAGGAAATACGCGTTTTCAAAATTTCAGGACATGAACAAAACCATAGAATACGTATTCAATTTCCAGGACACATTAAAAAACGTATTCGACACGTATTAGGGCCATTTTCATGTCCAATACGTAAAATACGGGACACGGGACCCTTTTGGACATGTCCTGTGACTTAGGTTATAATCTATTAATAGTTTGAAAAGTATCAAATAATTTTTTGTTAAGTTATGCTAATTCTATAAGGTAAAAAACTATCATACATAGAGGCTGAAGCTTGTACTTAACTATGTTAGAAGAAAGGCATCAATCAACAAAAATCTAGATTTCAACTGCTTAGAAGGAAAACCAGCTCTTAACCGAAGTTTCTCAAAAATATGATCTTGCTGCCCACGCAGGGGAAACCAACAAATTAACAAGTTTTGCATCATTGTATCTGAGAAGACTAAAAAAGTAAACCCAATTGAAGAGCCTAAAATTTTGTGTCCCCAAAAAAACCATTAAAAAACAGAAATTGAAGAACAGAGTCCCAATGAACCTAAGACACATGGCAGCTGAGTGACAGTCTACTAGGCAGGCGTGTGGCACGTTGAATGGAAGCAAGGTGGCAGACTAGGCGGTGAACACAAGGCATTGAGGTGGCGGCTAGGGATGTGGCAGCGACAGAGGATGCTCCTCCACAATGAAGCATCTGTAGTCATCCATGGCGCCACTTGCGAGTGGCATAGTCTCCATGTAACCCGTCTACAGCTTAGATTGCTCTTCCTCAATGATGCAACAATATTCATCGATGACCCAATTCATCTGCGAAGCTGTTTCCACTTCCTTCCCTGCGCGTCTGGTTGGCAGCTCTGTGCTTCACTCCCTTGTACCCTGAAGAATTGACTGTGCCATTTCTGTTTTGGCCTTGGGTTGGCTGCTTCCCGTAGTGGTGCGTCCTCTCGCAGAAATATGTGAGAGCTTGATTGCTTCAGTGCAGCCATCACCCATTGCTATGTGTTCCTCAGCTCTGGTGATTCGGTCGCCAACCTCAAAGTCTTGTGCTTCCAAATTTTGCTTGTCCTCATGAAAACTAATGGTAATGGTTGCATTGATGAGGGGCTGGTTTAGGGCAGAGCGAAAGGTAAATTGAGCATTCTGGTAGTGTAGCTTAAGAGCTGGCGGAGTGCTTCTAGGAGAAGGGTCGGAAGTGGAGGGAGGCGTAGCAAAGGCCCCCAAGTGGAAACGACCTCTGCCACTACGTGTATTGGGGTAGCAGCCAGTGTTCTGCTCAGCCAGAGAGGAGGTGGTCTCTGAAGCAGAAGATTGCCTGGAGCAACTCAGGCTCCCTCGGTTCCCACCTCTGCAACTACACATCCTATGGCGCACCATGTTTCTTGCAATTGCGAGTTTTGGTTTGAATTAGGTGCAGTGGGCTGCAGCGTTGCAGCAGATCTAACAGGAAATTCTGTAGAGGGATGAGCTACCAGTGCCGAGGGAATGAGAATTTGCAAATTCAAGCTGTGGGTGAATTGGATGCCCGAGCCAAAATCAATGCAGCAGTAAAGATTACATCATCTCCCAGTGGTTGTGCGGGAACTGGGCGCCGCCACTGCATGTGGGCAGAGGCATTGTAGGGGGTGAGGTTGGAGAGCAGGAGTGGCAGGAGCAGAAGTGGTATTTTACCCAGAGCCCATCGTTGCTTTAAGCCGAGGTTGAAGTCGGTTATCAGAGTGGTGGTAGTATTCATTCAAAGCAAATTTATGGCGATGGTTAATGCTATATTTGGATCTCTGTGCCCCCTTGTGGGAGGCCATGTGCTCTCTCCACACGCCAACATAATTGGCAGCCACCTCAGCGTCCTCCATCTCCACCCGCATCTGAGAGAAAATGATCAAATACTTTAAATGGTAAAGTTTTTTATAAAATAAAATAGAGTTAAATTTTATAATTCCTTTCCATTTAATTTAATATTCCTAAATTATAGAATAAATTGTAGTTATTATTATTAGTAATATGTTTAAATAAATGTTATATTATAATAGTTTTAGTATTTTTAAAAATTAAATTAAGAGGGTTACAATAAATTTTCTTCTCGATATAATTTTTTTTTAATATCAAACTAACCTATTTTATTGTATTTTTATATTTATTTCTTAGATGTATTATAAGATTTATATTTATAAATAATTTTTTGGTTTAAAATAATGTTTGTTTTTTTTTCTTTTTTCTTTTAATAAATTAAAATGGATTTAGGTGGTTTATAATTATACTTAATTTATTAAAATTTAGAACATAAAATTGATTTCTTTTTGTTTGCTAAGTGGTGTGAGTTTTGAGATGATTGCATGTTTAATCTTTAGTTTCCAAAAGGATATTTAAGTTATCATAATTATTGATGCATGGCATGAGCCTAAGCCACACCAACACATAACATGGTTGGATTTTGTCCACTAAATTTCTAATACTGACCTTCACATAACCGAGTGCCTTAATAGTACACACCATCACTATCTATTTCATGCCCAATAAACCATAACACAATTGATTATTATCAAAATATTATATTTAAATATAATATTATATCTATAAATTATTATCTCATAAACAAAAATGTTATTTTTCACATTTATAATTTATAAATAAATATTTTAATTAAATTATTAATAAAATCTATTCAATAATATATATAATGGTAGTTTTATATTTTATATTTAACTAATATATAATATTGATAGTAATGTTATTATTTAATGTAAACCTTATAGATTTTTAAATTAACAAATAATTATCTAATCTTGAATTTCGACCTTTTAGACTAATTGATTTAAAAATAATAATTACATAAATATTAACCCTACTTCCATGACACGATCATCTCAACAATCTAACAGAATTTCACCAAAGACTTTTATTGAATATAGTGCATTCCATTATAAGTTTTTTTAATTATTTAATTGAAATTTATAAGAATGATTATATGTTAAATAGAGATTATGATATTTAATTTAAATAATAGGCTATTAACTACTCATATTTTTTTATTTAAAATTATAAATTATTAAAATAATGTTGATATAAAATATTATATGTTAAAATAGAAGTTATGATATTTAGATTTTTATTTTATCGTTTTACGAAAACGGAGAACATTTTTGAGTTCAAAAAAGAAATGGGCTTTGAGTTCACTTTTCTTTAAAAGTAAAATTACAAAAACTCACAAATTGTATTATACTTCATGTAAAACTGTCCAAATAAATAAAACGACAAACGAGTTTACAGGGAAAAAAACAACCAGAATCACTTTAGATAATAGCTCTTAGGCTGTCTACCCACTTGTTTGGGACTATTCAAAAAAAATTACCAACTTTACAATGGCTATAATTTAAGAAAATTGATCATATAGAAAAAACAAAATGTTTTTTTAAAGAATAAACAAGTATCACATTTAACTTTAACCGGAGTCACTTCAAATCATAAGGCCTACGGTAATGTACACACTATTTTGAATCGTTTAAAGAACACAAAATCCTGTAAAATTCACTATATAAATAAATAAAATAAATGGCTCTACAAAAAAGAAATATGAAGCAGGTTGAAGAGGTATGAACCAGGTTGAAGAGGTTTGATTTGATTATTTCATTTAGAGGTTTGATTTGATTATTTCATTTAGTATTTGAGAAGTGTTAGCTGAAAAAATATACTTAGTGAAATAACATTAACCTAAGAATAACTAGAGTAACTAGAGTAACAACTTGAATACACCATACTTGAATAAGGTGGTCGGCTAGTGATTATCGCTACTTCTATAGTTCATGTCTCTTGTTCCCTCCCTCTGTTAGCTTCTTTATCCACCTAGAAACTGCACAACCAACAACCAGGAAGGTGTAGAATCTTTAAGATAACAAGAGAGGCCAAGGATAAGATATTCAAGACTCATACTACCCAACCAACACAATCATATACGCATAAGCAATCAGATAGTTAATCCAAACTAAGAAACACATGCTTAGTTGTAGAGACATGGACACCATGGTACAAAGGATGAGGATGAGGGTAAGGAAGGCAGAGTTTTGAGATGACCCACGGTATGCTCCAAAGAATGAAATGAGGCGACACATGCCTCTAATGGTGGGTCCCACATGGCATTATGTTTTGAATGATTACTTTGATATATTTACATACAAATAAAATGATGGTCAGTTATAATTTATAAAATTTGCATGGGTTAGACATGCCTCACCACGGAAGCAAAGGAGATGGGGAATTCAATGGAAAGAAATTTTATTCAGTAATTTGAGTGACCTTTGAGCTTCTAACAACTCAAAAAATGAACCATTCAGTTTTTAAGAGGCATACTGCTATCATTTCCCCCCTATTTATGTATTATCTATTTATAAATTTTGTTTTGTCATTTATGCATATATCCTCATTCTTTACTATGTTTTTCAAGTTGGGCCATTGTCAAAATCATCATACCCATCAAGAGAAGAGTTTTATTATTCATTCAAATGTTGTGTAGGCCTTTGATATTTGAAGAACACCACTGAGCTTCAAAAATTAATGTTCCAAGGCATAAGGTGCTTAAGATGCATTTTGACGGTTTAATGGAAGCTGCCAAATCATAGTACATAAGGTGAAGTAAGAAAACCCCTTTTTCGGTGCATTTTCAACTATGGAGGAAGAATGTTAAGTTTCTAAAGCCTAGGGTTACTCCTTTGTCAGTAACTTTAATTTTAGCTTGTGTCTGAATGTTGAAGGCTTGGTGGGAAATGAGAAAACATCTTGGGATTGAGAAAAATGCATTTTTTATTTATGTGAAATAAAAAAATGGGAAGGATAATGCTAAGATTCTAGGCTATTTGAATTTCCAACTGATGTATTGTTTGAGCATGGTGAATTTGATTTCATGATTGCATTTGTTGCTTGGAAACCGCTTCATTTCTTACATTAATAGTTTGAATACATATGGTAAATTGGTGGAGCAAGCTAAAATTATCTTTTCAGTTCGTCACTACCCTCACGTGGTTCCACTCCAATGTGAAAAAGAGGAACATTAATATTGGAAAACATGGTAAACAATGGATTTAGGATCATGGTGAATTCTCCAAAAAATGGAGCAACAGTGATGGTGCAACCTTCATTCATTCGAGAGCAATTGTGGTGCGATATTCATTCAATGGAGAGAAATACACTTCAATTGGAGCAAAGTAATTGGAGCGACATGATGGATTTGCTAAGGAGACTAAGGACTACATAGGTCAAAAGGTCAAAATGGCCTCAATTTTAGAAGGAACAAAGGTGAGTGAGTCATATTGCTAGTGACAATGGGTTAATTTATTTGCCTTCGAAATCCACCAATAAGTTCCTTGAACATGTATAACTAAATTTTTGTCACTGGGTGATGCTAACTTGTAATGCCACCTCATAGCCCATTCTCATTTCATTCAAACGAATTTCCCCTACAATAACAATGGTAGGATGTTATTACCAAAATCACAATCTATTACAAAATATGTTGACCACTAGATTGATAATTGCCATTATGTAAATAAATAATAACAAAATCTTATATGCACACTAGAAGCCCTAACCAGTTTAAACCTTCTACGAATTATCTTTGCATATTTTTATCATTGTAACTATTTATGATAAAAGAATGAAAACTATCCCTAAATTTGTACCAATTATTGTTGCAACAATTTACCATAAAATAATTAAAACTATCCCTAAATTTGTATCAATTATTGTTGCAACAATTTAGATAAAAAAAATAAAACTATCCCTCCAACAATTGACAAATTGATAATAATTTTTTTGTGGTTACCCACTTGAGATTAGTTCGCTAATTCCAGCGTTGACAAAGAAATATATTCCTATAAATTCTATCAAATTTTAAACATAATTAGAATATCTCATCTCAAATCTAGAAATATCTAGATCAAATTTTACGAGTTCTCAACAAGAACAGGTAAGAATATCCATGTTATATAAGAAGATTAAGTTGATAGATAATTATATATATATTTTTTTTTCTCAAAATACTTGGCAGTGTACCAATTATATTATTATTCTCCAAATCCCTAGTTCGTTATCACACTAGTATACAAGCTTATATTTTCATGTTCTAGTGAAAATGTAACATTTTCGTAAAAGGTATAGTTTTATGTGGAAGTATAACTTTTATTTAAGAAAAAATGTACTCACAATTTACTCAGAGTTTTTTCAAGTTCATAAATTTTAGTATTTGTTTTGAGTGCCTATGGCTGGTTTTTCTGCAAGATTGCAGCCTTAGGCCAACTTTTCTACAATAGCTTCTCCTCAACTATTGCAACAAAATTTTCAAGTTTGCACCTTTCATCCTCGAGTTTGAATACTAATATCTGTCTCTAACAAAAATTTTAATTTCTCCCTATGAATATATTATTTCTGCATGAAGAGGAATCGCTGCACGAAGAGGAAGAGGTAGAGATAGGAGGAAAATGATTTTTTCCTACAAGAAGAGAAAGAGGGAGGTGCAATAGGGAAAACTAATTTCAAACTAAAACACGTGGATGACATCTGGCATCAATAATTAATAAGAAGTGCAACAAGTTCCAATTTTGCATGAAATCTATTAAATTATTAAACTTTAGATAAGAATATGAATATGCATGTATTATCTACTAGCATTTGCACCTTATGTTGCAAAGAAATGCCGTAAGGCATAGAGTGGGGAAGAATAGCATAGAGTAGGGAAGAATAGGTAATCAAATCCGTCAAAATTAAGATTAAATTGATCTATTAATTTTTTAATTACATACATTGAAATCATATAAGAATCTCAAGTTATCATTCAGATAAATTTCTATAGTCCATGCTCTATTTTAAATATTTTACTCTTTTGTCATAACTCAAGAATCTCAAGTTATCATTGAGATAAATAAATCTATATAGTACATACTCATTATATATATATGAAGAAGATCTCTGCTATGATCTATATTACTATGGCAATGCCATTTTTCTCTCACAAAGTTGCATCCGTTGGTTTTTTTTAAGACATTAAAAGAATCTAGCTGCTATGGTTTGTTATGATCGATGGGCTATCTTTCAGATTATATTGTAGATGATGTTAGATACATTAAATCATTTTGAAATAAACACGGACATGCCGTTGGCATTGATTAGCGGCACATGCTACAATAACTTATTTTCATTGAAAAAGAGGTTGATGTATTCATTGAGAATCTCTCACACTAAAACTTCTTGAAACATGCCTTGAAACACCATGTGTTAATGATGTTTTCCTAGAAGTTGTAACAATGAATGTTGAAGGCAACATGGATGTTGTAGAAAATAAAAATGTTAATGAAATTTCCATGCAATAGTGTCTTTGAGACAAAATATTACTATGATTTATTTTGCAACAAATTGATGAAGAGAAAGCTATGGAAGGTGACATGTGGTAGTAGTTTACATACAAGCCAATTTTTGAAGAAATAGAGGACATACATGGACAACTTGGAACAATCGAACAGTTGCACTAGCCAATAAAGACAGTAAATTTTGAAGCTTACAACAAAAAGACAAAGCTAAAGCAATGAAGAAAATAAAAGGAAATCCAACTGATGTAAAAAAAAAAAATTAAATTGTAAGCATAGCTTAGACTCAGACCAGAAAATATGTTACTTTAAATTTTTGTTTTTTGTAATTAAAGGGGAGTGTTGCATAAAATAATTTTAGCCACCCATTTCCTATCTGTCAGGTGTCATAGCTGTAAATCCATGTGTCATAGTTAGTTTGAGTTCATTATTTTTTAGTATGGTATAGTGACAATTCTCTTTGTAGTTGATCGTTACTTATAAGAAATATTTCTCTATTTACTTCTCAGATTTGATAATTTTTCCGATTTTGACAGCGTCCCTTCAAGTTGATCCTTACCCTACAAGTCTAGAGAGAATTTCTTGCGAACCAAATTTGATTAGTATCATTTCTACTTGTGGGCGAGCAAGGAATCTAGAAGCTTAATAAGAGAAATTACCTCTTAATTAGTTTAAAATAGACTCCCATGAAGAGAGCATTTTTCATAGATTTAGCTTGATTTAGCAAGTGTACTGTATACGGATCATTGCGTAGCATAAAATTCTGTGACGTGGATGGTGATTATGATTAGATCTATGAAATTAACTTAAAAAGTGTAGAACCTTCAACATTTTTCTAAAGTTCTTCTACACATTCAGTACAAATTAAAGAAAATAAATATATCAAAGCAGCCCAGGAATTTTACGTTCTACAGAACATTTTAAACATATTCGATGTAAAAAATTTTGAAACATGAAAAGTGACTTGTAAAAAAAAATTTAAATTTTAAATTTAAATATGATGTCCGAGTATTTTAAGTTAATGTCTGAGTATTTAAGATGTTTTTTGTTTAAGAGTTAGATAGATAATTTTTGTAAGCTTTGCAGACTATATTTTCATCATGTCTAATATGTCACTTCGAAATAGGGAATTGTATATATGACTTTAAATTAAAGAGTGTTTTAACAAAACATCCAACTATCTATAACAGTTCATTGTAATATTCATTTACTTTTCCCTTAATAATTGAGTAAGCAAAACTAAGCAAATACTATGCATTCCTATCCTTTTCATTTATTTTCTTTCCTAAAGAACAAAAAGAGAACAGAGAAATTAGATGAGTATTCCCAGTATGAAGACTGGCAACAAACAAACGAAGTTCCATGAACGAAAGCCAATCACATTACGAGCAGTTCGAAAAGAATGAGAATGAAAACGTTGAGCAATAATCCCAGGATAGAGGTAAACGAAATATAACCAAATTCCTTGTTAATTCTTTTCATTGCCAAGAAAAAAATATTTGTATACATATAACAATCCAGGGATACCCATTCAAAAGGCGGAAGAACAATACGAACTAGCAGAACCCTAAGGGTGAGGGTTTGGTCGGCCACCATCCAAAAGGTGGTTTAAATTTATAAAACTACCATAATACAAATGAGGTTTTTGTACAAGACTGAACCAGGTCGCATAGCAATAGCAGAGAAACCCGAGTGGATGCGAACTGGGACTCTACCCAGTGAACTGATAGAGACCACCTAACACTAAAACAAATTGACAATAGTAGCAGAGAACGAGCCTACTAGAGCAAGGCCTATAGTAGTTACATTGACCACGCCAGTGAATGAACTCCCACCTGCACAAGCCAACTAGAGGAGCGTTGTTAACCAAATGCCATCAGAGTGAAAGACAATAAGTGAACTAAGAAGTGAGAAACTGAATGCACAGTAAACAAATTGTTTTTCCTAGAGATTAGTCACGTGGGAAGAATGAAACCCCACTGAGCCACAACCCATAGTGACACCCTGAGACGAAGGAGCAGTCCTCGTTAGAACTAGAGAAAAACGAAGAAGGAAAATGAATCATGGAGAAACAGCTTACCTGAATAGAGCTGTGAAGCTAAGGAGGAGGCCACCATGACTGTGACCTGTAGAACGCAACACGGGTGGCCCATTAACCAAATTTAATAACCAAAAGAACTAAAATGAAATGAAAACAGTGGAGCAGGGACAATGTTAGTAACTGAGCAGACAGAGATAGTAGCAACTCTCTTGCACAGATGAGAAGAACCCTCATACTGTACCCAAGTAACCTAGCAACAAAATCACTAGAACAAACGAAGGTGTCAAACCAACAAACAGCATAACCCATAGTCGGGCGCACGAAGAGCCTGTTGCTCAACTCCATACATTCGCAACACAAACCCTCACTACCAGTCCAAACCATCAGCGCAGCGAAAATACATGAGCGAAATGAAGAAATGACATAGAATGCAGGGTTTTGGCATAAACCAAAAGTGAGAAATAGTAACTGAGGTGACTACCACCAACACATCATAATTAAAGTCCGACATAAATGCCATCCAATGAAAATCCAGAACCATCCTATGATTAACACCTAATCACAAGTATTAAGATCCAAATCATTTAATAATCATTTAATTGTTGATTAGTGCACTATTGTATTATTGTTAAACATTATAGCATGGAATTGCAGGGTAGTCCCATCATCAAGTTGTTTAATGAATAGTAAAATTGCAAATTACAAAACATGTTACATTTTGCATTCATGAATCTTATAATGGTAAATATGTCTAAAAAAATAATATAACTTAAAATTGCATTATAAAACATGCTAAATGTATACATTTTGCATTCACGAATAGATGATCATATTGTATAGAAGAGCTACTATGGATGTATGTTGATACTTATTTTTTAATATAAAGTTGTTCAAAGCAAACATACTCTAAAATTGGATTATAAAACATGGTACATTTGCATAATGCATGGTTTGATGCTTAAAGGTTTTACATTTAAGTTCATGAATATAAAGCAATGAAAGTAAATTTGCATTTATTTGATACTTTGTATGGCTCACATATGTAGATTTTTAGAACCCAACTTTTGATACCCTTTGTAATAGGTACACTTTCCCTATACCAACTTTTCAAGTGTTTTATGTTTCAAGTTAAATGACAAGTAAAATGCATCAAGTTAAAATGTGGATAAGAAGAATGCATCAAAATTGTGAACAAATGTAGTACCACATATAAATCTCACATTTTGGATGTCATTCTTACCTACCAAAGTTCTCATGGATCAATCTTTGCTTGGTTGTTCTAGTTAACTTCCAACGCTTTCTTTGATGTAAGGTTTCAATTTAGAGTTTGTGAGTTTAATAAACAATAAACATTATTTAAAACATGTTACATTTTGTATGATGCATGGTTTGATGCTTAAAGGTTTTATATTTAAGTTCATGAATATGAAGTAATGAAAGTAAATTTGCATTTAGTTAGTACATGTTTCATGATGATTCTTATAATGTTAGTAGAAGATAATAAGGATTTGGGTTGATTCTTAGGTTTTGTGAAGTTGACATTTAATGAATAGTAAATTTGCAAATTAAAAAACATGGTACATTTTGCATTTATGAATCTTATAATGGTGTAGATGTCTAAAACAATCATATAACTTTAAAAATTTTGCATTCATGAATAGATCATCATCTTGTATAAAAGAGCTACTATGGATGTGGGTTGATACTTAACGTTTAATATAAATTTGTTCAAAGAAAACATACAATAAAATTGCATTATAAAACATATAATTTTTAAATTACCTTCTTTCCTTGAAATATAAGATTCTATTGTATTTTTCAGGAAATTTGAGAAAGCTTAGAGATTGAGAATTCAAAATTGCAATGTTGAATGAACTGAAGTGACATTAATCTCAAAAGTTGCATTAATTTCTTTCTAGGCCTGATTTTTGTCTTAAAGTAAATGAAATTTCCAAATATTAAATCTTATGTGTAGAACATCCATTGTTAGTTTTAATAGGTTTTGTATGCATTGCATGTATAGGACAAACACAATAAAATGCATATTTTTGAGCTATCAATGTGTACAAGAGATACAGAACATTTGAAATTCATGGTAATGTGATTTTAATAAAGTAAATAATGTGACTAAGGTAGTACTAAAAATATATGAAAAGACAAAATGATGACATAAAAAAAAATGCAGTGCAAACAGATAGGTGTATAATCAACAACAAACAAGAAGATTGTGGTCTGTTACATTCTTGTGCATTGTAGTAGTATTTGGGATCCTTGAATTTCCTTTTAACTTAACAACAAAGCCGCCCTATTAATTAAAACAATTTTGTAATGCCTAGTACTAGCTAGAATGGAGAACACAAGAGTGCACAAAAAGAAAGGCTAACAATCTACTTGAACTCTTTATCAAAGATGAATAGAAGGAGAAGATATTGTTGGGCAGTTCAATTAAAAAAATTCTAATGGAATGCCATCCTCAATGATCCATTCATGGTCATATTTTGACATTCTTCATTTTTTAAATTTCAATATTTTTCTTGATTGAACTTCTATCAACTTTATGCATGTTGCACACTCCAAGTGACTATATTGAAAAATTATGGCATTGAGTTGTTAGTCTTGAAAGTAATCAGTTTGATGAGTTTCTTGGAAAAAATATCCTTTCAGTATAATAGACTCTCTTTCATATATAAAATTGTTATCATCATAATCCTCCAATAACTTCATCTTTCATTCACTACATTGCATCGAATAATACTTGACATTTTCTATATTATTAATGGGTGCAACTACAACAAAATCATCTCCTGCACAATGAAAAGTGTAAATTCAGCTCATAATTAACAAGAAATTAGTTATCAACATGTACTTGATTTTATTATCTATTTATATTTATATTTGAACTATTATGTAGATACTTAAATACACAATGATTTTAAAAACATAAAACACACACACACACACACATATCCTTTCAAAGAAATTGAAATGTTACCTTCTCTAACAAGATCAGAAACCCGATCACCTTTAGATGACACTATAGTCTCCTATGATTCCATCTCTTCGAAGCTTGCAAACAACATTTTCCCCTTTGTATTAAGTTATGTATGTTGCTAACCTTTCACATACATATTTTTTTCACAAACATCATTGAATTGTGTGTCCTCTATGCAAACATGACAAAAACAAGATTCATTTCTTCTATCAAATGCAAATGCATTTCGATACATTTTTGTTTTAATTCAATGCAATTTTCGAGTCTCTTTTACTATTTCAGCTTCATACGCAATCAATTTATCTACATCTTGGACTCCAATATGCCAAGAAAAGCTATAGTAAATTCAAACAAGAATTTAAATATGTTATTTAAAATATAATTTATATGTCAAAGATAATCATCAATCAATTATTTAAACTAGATATAATTTTTAAATTTTTAAAATTTAAATTTCAATAAAAATTATCATATATTAAAAATATATATACAAGTTAATATATATGTACATATCTACGTACCTCCCTTGATGGGTTAGTCTCATGGCTTAGTGTAGAAATTCATCATTGAACATCTTACTGAGTTGAGACAAGTTGGTTTGTCAGGTGGTCCATTTGATATCTTCGAAGTGCTCGTTTTATACATGCCCCTGTGCCATCATGTTCTCATTTTCAATAACGAGTCTCAAGGAAATTTCAACAATGTTTAATGTTGGTTTTCATATGAAAACGACAAAATCAAAAGAATGATTGTCAAAATTTGAATTGACCTACACATCCATCTGACCATATTCAATGTTCACTGAATTTTACTCCACAACCTTTCAATGAGCCATAAATCATATCAAAGCAATGTTGTACAAATGTGTATCATGTGTACGATCAACATTGATATAAAAATGATATTCTTTAATAACATGTCAATTCTCACTGGCACTTTCTATATGATCAACATTTTGTTCAACTTGTCTATATAGAACATGGACAAGCATAGAGACTTGGTAAAATGATAGTATTCACTCTGTATTTCATTTTGTGCAACAAATGTGTAATTTTTTGCAAAACCAACTATCAATAAATGGTCCCTGGTGGAAAAATTTCATGTGATTTTTTGAATTGTAGGTGCTTCCATTGAACTCTATGAGAATGCTTGGTGTATTTACAAATTTCTATCTCAAACTTCTTCAAAAACTCTATCATAGAAATTTGTTCTTCTTGTAAATCAATCCTTCTAGCACTTATACTACTACTTGAACCAATCAATGTATGGATATATTCATCTCTTCCATTCCACTTTTATGTTCGAAAGTGATTGATCATTCACATCAATAGGATATTTGTCGTGAAACAAAATCAAATTTCCACAATGATCACGTTGCTTACCACCAACACATTTCTTTTGGTAAAATAATTCATGATTTTCTCTTCCAGATTGAATTTGGGATATGAAAGCATGGATAGTGGAAGGAGGAAGTGAATTTTTACAAAATGTTTTACCAAAATTAAGGAAGGTGTCGTAATATAATTGAAATCTCATGTGATAATGACAACAACAAGTGTTGCATACAGTGATAAATTTAAAATACTATAGTTTTTGTTGCACAAAAGTACTAATTGAGACATTAATTCCACGATTCTCTTCTTTGAACTTATTGAACAACTCTATCTAATTGGTGTCCAAGATATGTTTTACATGTTCTTCATACAGATTTCATGTTATTCTTCGTTGCATCACATCCCTTACATTTGGTGAAGCACATGATTTTTTCATCCAATATTCATATGTTATTTTTTTAACATCTCCAATTCTATCTTTGTATGGTTGCCTACAAGTGATTGTCCAACAAACAAGTTCATCATTTGCATCTATTTGCAATCGAAATTTTCTATGCTTGTGCAATGTTTTTCATGACATCCCTAATGTTTTTGCCATAGATTTTACCAAACGATTTTCTTTAGTACTTGATGAAACCATTGTTATTTGTATTGATCTACGTGCATCTAGATTACTTTTCTTTCTAGATTTCTCAATTGATTTTAAAACACTATTTATATTTTGAATCACATTTTCCTTCACCTTTTTATCTTTCGTTGATTTTTGAATGCCAAATAATGTTGTAGCTTATTTTAATTTCTTCGATGTTAAGAGACCTCTCAAAATTTGAGTTTAAACTGTCACGTTTTTATCTTCAAAGAACTTATCAATAATGAACTTAACACGATATCATATAACATGGTTAGTTTTTTTATCTCCACATGTGCTAGTGTCAACATTTTCTAACATTTCTTCATTGAAATTGATTTCATTTGTACTTTTAAGAATTTAATGTAAATGAGTATAATATACATTAAATAATTAAATTAAAAAATAGAGTTAATGAAATTGAAACTAATAAATATGTATAATTTCAATAATACATGACATATATACACACACCTAAGGGTGGTTCAACTTCTTTTTCACTTGAATTTCTTTCAACATCTTCAACAACATCATCAATCATTGGTTTATTTTCTTCTTCACTTTGTCTTTCAACATTTTCAATCTCATCATTTATGTTATGAGGAAAATTTATCTCTGTTTACATTGCAAAATATTTTTCAAATTAGTTCATCAAATAAAAATTAAATTTCACAATACACTATTAAATTTTAAATATCATTTATAATATCTACATTTACATATATGGTTCAACTTCTTGTTGAGATTGACTTTCCCTTTCAATATTCAAGTGTTATTCGTTCTTTCTTTTGTAGTAGTTTCTCAAGTATTCTCTACAAGCCTCAATGTCTTTAATTCAATCATATTTTCTCTTGCAATTTTTTTTATTCCCCATGATAATTCAATCTATATAGATTTTTAAAATCAAACCCAAAAAAGTCACTTTCAAAATCAAGTCCAAAAAAATTATTTACAAAATTCAGCAAAAAAAAAAAAATTTCAAAATCAAGTCCAAAAAAATAACTTTCAAAATTCAGCTAAAAAAATCACTTTCAAAATCCAACCAAAAAAACTCACTTTCAAAATTCCACTCAAAAAGCTCACTTTAAAAATCAAAAGTAATTTTTTTTGTCTAAAAATTAGAGTAAAAAAAGCTTGGTGTTCAAAAGCTACATATGAAGAATGTATGTGCGAAAATGATGTTTTGGTCAAGTTTATTTATAGCGTAACCAATTGTTACAACTATTGGTTTACTCGAATGTTCCTTTGTGTACATGGTTCAATCAACTTATTAATGAACTCCCCTTGAATATAAAACTCCAACTCTCAAAGTCTACAACTAATATGGTCCACTCAAGTGTATCCAACCAAGACATGTCTCACTCTTCAGAGTGTTAAAAAACTATTTAATAGAGGTTACTGAACTAAATTATACAAGTTACCATGTCATCAGGGACACATGATAAAAGGTTATGCATGTCTCTCCAAGTCTTATAGAAATATCTCATTTTCATGTTAAATAGATACAAGTACAACACACTCCAGCTAACAAAGACACTAGGTACAAGCTTTTCAAGGACCACTACATCAAAAATCATAAACTTGCTACAACTAAAAAGTGTGTATCATATTATGATATGGTCATGAGTCTGTTATCATTAAACACACCACTCAATATTTTACCTTCACTTGTTTATCCACTACCATCCAATATTTGTTATTACTGCTCCAACCAATATCCTTTGCTACCATAACGCTCTCACAAGCACTGTCATGAGCTATTCTTGTCTTCACTTGGGCCTTCATCACCATGAGATTTCTTCTTCTTCTTTTATCTGTACTTTCACTCATGAATTTTATATTTTTTTTGCAAACAACTTATTATTGATGTTCATATAAAAGAAATCCATCCACCGAGATACATGGGTGCCATCCTCTATATTCACGAGATCGATAAGAATCAATTTCAAATACATGGTTGATCAACATGTTAAACTCTTCTCAACTTAGTCCATTTCACATTCTGCAATTCTTCCAGCTCACATTCCCCCTAATCAAAGACACAATTTCTCTGATTTCACATCAAGCTTATATGAGTCCATTTTTCACCCTCGTACCTATCTAAGAGTATGGTTCCACGAGTTGATGTCACATCCTCCCTTTTCAAAAAAAGGATACACGCTATATGATTACCACACTAATCTATTTAGACCTAACTCAATAGGTCTTCCCTACATGGTCAAAGCAAGAAGATAACAATCTGCCGCCAAACACAATAAGTTCACACACCGATGTCCAGACTTGGTCATCACTCATGCACCTTCGAAGAACCTTTGGCCACCATTGGAGGACCTAGGAGAGCTAACAAAAAAACTGTCATCGCCTTGCGGCAATTGCAGCATGTAGCCGAGTGGAATCGAACCATGGATTTCCTCAGGGTTCCCAATGTCGATGAAAGAGTAACATTGTGGTACTGGTCAAATGCCATGTATGGTGGAAAGCTCCGGGCGTGACACATGGATAAACTAACCCAATCTCAGCTTGTGTGTGAGGATGAGGTGGTGACTTTCTTTGGCAAGAGACGCATACGTGGCGTATACCAAATCAGATACCTTGAGGTGGAAGCCATGATTAATTTCAATTAGCTATTAAGCACACTTGCCTCCTCGTAAATGTTGCATTTCCTTAACAAACTTTGGGAACATAAAATCATGTTACAAACAAGCTGCAGTTAACAACCTACTCTACTCTTCCCATGTTCTTGGGCCCTTCTACAAGGACTTAAGCCCAAATAAGCTCTGATACCATGTTAAGATGGTATAGAGTAAATAGATCTATATTAAACTTAATGTAATAATACATATAAATATATAAGGCTTTGTCTCAAGATAGACAAGCTATCTTTGACACACAATCTATTGGTTAGGTGAATATCTCAACCACACACCAATATATAGAAAACTAACTAATTGAAGAGAATCTCTTAAACCAACTAGGCTCCAACAACCTCCTAAATAATAGAAACGACTCCTTTTCTTAGAGACTATAACTCTACTTATGATAATGACCAGTAATTGAACAAAAAAATAAATATAATCACATGCATACATAAAACAGGTAGGAATTATATACTCCAACAAAAAAAGTGATATTTTTCTAAATTTATTGATATCTTAGACTTGAATAGAGAATCATACATTATTCATTCAATTCTAACTGAAAATATTAACATCCACACTTTATATAGAGCTTTCCAAGTAAATGGCTACTCAGTATCACTTTTAAATCATGAGACTACAATTTAAATTAAATGTAAAGAAACACAAATTAAAAACTGAAACAATGTTATAGAAATACAATCATCATACTTCAATTTCATTTTTTTTTTCACGGAGTCGATTGCCATTCACTTGGAATGTGTTTTCTTAAGGAAATTTTCAAATATTCCATTTTGAGATGCAGTAAACGTACTTATGGATTTTTTTTTTTTTTTCATCCATTCCCTTTAAAATGCTTCCATATTCTACTCTTATTTAAGTTTTAATAACTTCGTAAACATGTTGATTATTTTCACTTCAAAGGAAAGAAGCATTCTTCTACTTGAAAGTGCTTTTTTGACCAAAGTATATGGAACTCATTTGGGGAATGCATGTAGTCGTTAAGAATTAGTATCATTCCTAAAGTATTCTCAACTGTGCCATCAATATCCAGTTTAATATCTAGTTTTCCATCCTAATGACAATTGGCTATGTCACACAATCTTCAAAAGAAACAAATGGACAAGAAACTTCATTACAGGCCTGGATATGAAAAAATATAAATCTGAGATGAATTGGCAACTTACCCTTAGAAATCCTTCAGTACATCTCTGTGTCAGTGTATTAGGAAATAAGTACAGATTTTGCTTCAGAAGGCAATTAGAACTGAAGCTTGCATTTTTCTCACAGAGAATTTGATTGAAAGTTCACCAATTTTGACAAAATAGAAGAATA